>PVIR01005706.1:0-70659 GCA_004026965.1 Petromus typicus | reverse complement strand
TTTTTTTTTTTTAGGTTTTTTGAGACAGGGTCTCGCTTTTGTGGTTCAGGCTGGCCCTGAGCTCAGCCTCCAACTCACATCACAATCCTCCTGCCTCTGCCTCCCGAGTGCTGGGATGACAGGCGTGAGCCACCACGCCCGGCACTGTGGTATGTGGTACTGGTTGCGGGTCTCCACACCCAGTATTGTTATGTGGTTACCGGGGAATCGAACCCGGGCCCTTGCGCTTGCAAGACAGGCGCCGGAACCACTGAGCTAACTCCCCGGCCCATGGACCACAGTCTTTTCCTCGATCCTGATTCCTGATCAGGCCTACGGCCCTCCTCCCTCTTCCCCTTTGAGGCCACAGCTCCAGCGCAGCCTCACTCTGTGCATTTAGGCAGGACCAGGCGCCCTCTCCTCTCGCTGCAAGGTCGCCAGTATTTTACAGGCCTTTACTAGGATCTAATTTTTCTACCTTTTTAGCCTACTTGAAAATTTATTCTTTAGCATAAAGTATGACTTAGGTTTTCAGAAGACTGCTTTTATGGGAGATGATGTCCTTGTAAGAGTCAAACATCACTAGGCCGCCAAGCACATTTTCTCTAAAGATCCAAACCCAGGCCGCCTCCTGTCTTCTTGCAGCATGCTTGTGTGCACAGCTGAGCCACAGGTGACTCAGCAAATCTACCCAGTGTCAGGCTGGGAGAGGACGAAGGAGGCCCAGGCTCCTCCCAGACACCACTGACCACTTCTTCCCTGTAAGCAAGTCTAAAGCAACAAAAGCAGGGAGCAGGAGAAGGCCCTCCTCTTCCCTGCCCTCACCTGTGCTATGGTTTGGGGGTCTTTCCACCCATGTGGGCCTCTCCCTGCATGCTACCCCTACCTCTAACATGTCAGAGCACTTTCTTGAGAAGGTACCTAACCCAGCACCTGAAATATAGTATGTGGTGCTCAATTACTATTTTACTGAGCTTTGGAAGATAGTGAAATAGTGATAGTAGCAATCACCACTCCTCACCAACAGAGCCCGACAGAAGTCCCCTGGACACCTTCTCATTCAATTCTCTCATCTAGTCCAGGAGGCAGAAAGGGCAGGCTTTACTGTGCCCATTTTTCAGTTGAGGACATAAGGGAGATTTAGTGACATTTCTAATGTTTTTTTTTATAAATCCCTGGAAATGGCAGAGCTAGGATTAGAGTGGCAGTCGCTAGACTGTCTGTCACACAAGTCTGCCGTATCAGAGTGGAAGGCTCTGCTGCCCCAGGTGGACAGCCCAGCCCTGTGCCCCTGGACAGCCAGTGTTGTCATTAGAGTAGAGCCGAGCCCGTGGTTGCCCACGGACAGCCTTCCCCAGGGCCCAGAGGCCGGGTCCCTCTCCTAGGCACATACGCCTTTTCCTCCTCTGGACCCATCCTGCCCTTCCCAGGCCCGCTCAGAGCAGCCATCTGGGGGCCTGTTCCCACTTGGATCAGGATACTCATGGTGTGGGTACAACATGCTGCTTTTGGAACAAGAAGACAAGGTTCCTGGGGCCAGAGGCCCCCTCTGCTGTCTGCACTGCAGACACCTGTGCTTACCCCAGGGCCCAAGGTCTTCTACAAAAGGAATCTCATCCCCACACAGAGGTCCTGTGAGGGCTGCATTTGTAGCTCAGGGCTGGAAGAATCTATATCCGCCAATCCCAAATGTATGGTTCTTTATGCAGTTTTAAGAGAATATTATCCAATGAAGTTAAAGCCCAGCTGCCACATTTGAGATGTTTCCTCAGCTCTGGATCGGGTAGAAACCTTAGTCACACTCCAGGCTCTGCTGTTCCCTGGCTGGTGTCCGTGCTATGTTATCTAACATGTCTGTGTTTTATTTATAAAAGTGGAGCTAATAATAGCTCCCATCTTGGAGACGGTAACGATTGGGTAAGTTAGGGTCCGTGCTGCTCGGAGTAGTATGAGACACAGGAAGAGCACAAATTATGACACTGCTGCCATTATTATTACTACCAGCGTCTTCTGCACCGTCCGAGGTGCCCAATGAGTTAACAGCATGTATCCCCAGGTCCCCTGTGCTTTGTAGCACAGACCTGGATGTAAGTGTGTGCGCATAGAAGCGCCAGCATCTTGGCCTGCTGCCCGTCTGAAGTGAGGGCATATTACAGCCCCGTTAGCCTCAGAAGGCAATGTGGCCGAGGGTTAGCACCTGCATCCCTGCGCTCCAGCAGCCAGACACTTCCAACGGTGACTGTCCAACTAGGTTAATATTACTGCCTCTGCCTACCACACTGAGTTCTCAGGACCACAAGCTATATATGCGAAAGCTTTGTTGAGGAACAAATGCATTAAATTAAAACATTTTAGGGCAGGTCACAGAATTTAACAGTAACCTGTGGAATATATGATTCTGCAGGTTCAGGCTGAACTAAATCCCTAGTGTCTAAGGCCCAAACCCTGAGCTTCCTCGCCTCAATTTTCCTTCCTTTCTCTGGCAAGAACACAATTTGGCACCAGCCCCGTCTGGGCTGGACACTGGAGAAGTATGGGCTGGAATTAATTATTCATATGCCTATTTCAAGTCTTTCTTTCCCCAGGAAACCCCCGGCTGCCTACGAGGGCTGTGCAGAGGGAGGGTGAAAACAGCAAAATAAAATACAAGCCACTTTGTTGGGTCCTGGGGCACCAACAAAGGCTATCAAATGGCTGGAGGATGAGGGGCTGGGGAGGAGAGGGGGACACGACAGGAGGGCGGTGGGATGTGAGGGGCACCAGCTCTGCCTACCTGCTGGTCCAAATACTCTAGGTTTCTTTGCAACTGAAGATCTAAAAGTTCATCCTACCCGGAGCCCGAGGCCAAGGGGCCAACCAGCAACACAAACAAACAGGAACACACAAAAGAAAACAATAGAAAAGAAGCAGAGCAGTTAAGAGTTAGCTGGGCAAGGACCAGGAGGAGCCTCTCTTGACCCGTGCGGAGCTCTGGGGCAAGTGGGTGGGGAGGATGGGCAGGTGGAGGAGAGATCACTCCAGGCCCCAACAGCATCACGCCCAGGCCCACCTCACCCTATCTGGGAGCATCAAGCACACCAAAGCCATCTAACCAGCACTTCTTAGCAGTTGTTTCTGAGTTTTCTGGAAAAATCAGTTACTTCCAGAGGGTTACGTTTACTATGGGGCAAGGCTACGCCAGAACGGGAACGGGAGTGTGGGCATGGAGACCTCCTCCAGCCTGGCCGCCTGGTGCCGCCTGTTGGTCTCTGTGGCTTCCCCCACCCGACTCAAATGGAGCATCTGCCCCTAGCTGTCCAGGTGGACGTGACAATTCTCAGAGGAACACATTCCTAGGAGAGCCACACTCACAGTATGAAAACACCCCCCTCCCCATCATTTGTCTCTGTCCCAAAGGCGGCATATCAGGCAAAGGGCAAACTTGAAGCAAATACACTTGGGGAAGAAAAGTCTGGAAGTTCTTGCTTGCTGCTAGGAGTCCTAGGCTGACTCTGGGCCACCTCACAATCCAGGGTCCTTGTCCTGCCCCCGCTCCTACATGTTGGAGAGGAGAGATGGCTGAGGTTGGCACAATCGGGACTTTACATGTGATCTCAGGTCTCGTCCCTCTCTCTGCCCTGGCACTGCACTCTGCAGTAGGGGTAGGGGCCTGGCTGGGAGAGAGGAGGTATGCAGAGGCTGCTAAACATGAGGACTGCAGGCCCTGGGCACAGGGTTCCCTTCCTTGTTCGGCTCTGCCTTGGGTGGACGCAGGAGGAGAGGTCCTGAGGCAGAGCGGCGGGGGTGAGGACGTACCATCTTATCGTGGACCGTGGGGGATGGTGGGTAGTTGTAGGGGAACAGTCCTGCAGGGACTGGCCGCCTGTCTCCCAGGTAATCATACTGGAAGAGAAAGGGGATTGCAGAGGTGAGGGGTCCGGTTGGGACACAGACTTCCCCACCAGCTGTAGGTCAAGGTTAGGGATGTTTGCATCCTGTGCCAGAGCAGATTTCACATGAACATGGACAGCGGCCCTCATGCAGGAATCTAAGTCCTCAAGACAGGAAAAGGCAGCCCCTCTCTGCCCTCTTGTGGACAGGATAGCTCCTGGTACAACTTGGAGAAGGGCACAGAGGGCACAGTCCCCACTCAGGGCACAGCAATCCCCCTCACTCTCCAGGGGATGGAACCGTGGGCCAGGGGCTGGCCTGAGTGGGCCTCAGTCCTGTGATACCGCAGCCAGCGGCCCATGTCCCAGCATCGCCAGCTCTTCTCTCCATGTGGTCTTGGGGATGAGGAAAGGGCAGGCACGAGGCTCACCTTGGGGGAGCTGATGGATCTCCTCATCACATAGGCGGCAGGGTCAGCATAGATGTCTTCGCTACGAGGTGGCAGCCGCTCAAAACGGGCACTGGGTGAGCGGACCGGGGAGTAAATGTGGGCACGGCTGTAGGAGCCCTGGCTGGGTGAGCGGGGCACGGAGTGGGATCGGGGCTGCAAGGACAGGCGGCGCAGGGAGCCAGAGGTGGCATCTAGCTCATCGTAATACACTGGCTGCCGGGAGGGGCTGGGGATCCAGACGGTGCCGTCCTGCCGTCCATAGCCCGGGGGCTCCTTCCACTCTCGCAGCTGGTAGGCAGGGCTGCCCCCATTGCGGAAGGAGTGGCGCTTGTCCTCCAGGGCCCAGGGCGGGCTGATCCGATCATAGGCGGGCATGGAGCAGATGCTGTCAGGCCGCACTCCTGGTGGGTAGTACTGGTAATCGTCGGGGTACTGGGAAGGATAGGGGCCGTAGTAGTCAGGGACCCGGCGGGGCACTGGATAGAACCTAGAGGGGCTGAAAGAGAGAGGGCAGCGTAAGGACAACAGACACTGGAGCACATCTCTGTCCACCCTCTGTGCCCTACCTGTGTCCCCAGAGAGAGCAGGTCTGAACTGGGGAGCTGGGGAACAGGCCACCGGCTAGTGTATGAGAACAGGGAGGAGTTCCGCCGGGCAGGGCCTGAGGTTTATTCCAGTGTGAGGACAGCCCCTCCTCTAACAGCTCCTCCTGGTAACCAGAAACAGCACCCCTGAGCTTCAGTCTGTCTCTTTAAAATGCAATGCTCTGGAAGGGAACCCTCCGCTTTATTAGCCATCTCTATTTGAATGTGAATCAATCTATCAAGAGTCTTTCTGGGGGAGGCAAAGAGAAGAAACAACCCAAGTGTCTCAGGTACCTGAAAGCTGGTAGCAGAGAAGGGAGGAAAAGACGGCACCCTGGCTGCATGAGCCCGTTAGGAAGGACCAGCAGCTTCCTATGACTCGTCCCAAAACGGCTGGGCCGCCAGTGTGAGCGGCAGGTCAGCCACTAGAGGGCAGGTCTCTCCCAAGCCCGAACTGCACGAGGCTGGTAATGGGCCCCTAGACCCACCCTGGGAAGGAGGACCCAGCTCAACTGTCCTAAGGAACGTTTCCAGGCCTAATCAGCGTCCTCAAGTATTTGAAAGCCAGTCATTAGATAGAGGAATAAACTGTTCACTGAGGACAGTATTAGGACCAATGAGTTGCATTGGTTTATTTAAAATAAAAAATGAACAAAGTACACAGAAGACTTCTAGCTGTGTGTCGTGGGATCCAGAGTTGTAATCTGAGCACTCAGGAGGCTGAGGTGAGAAGACTGTAAGTTCAAGGTTAGCCCAGACTACATGGTTGAGACCCTGTTTCAAAATTCAAACAAATAACAAACAAAAATTTCCTGTAAATAACGGCTTTAAAATAACAGAAATATTCAAAGGCAAACTGGGTGGGTTTGGCAGCTAGTGGGTCTGTGCTGGCAGTGACACCAGATGAGATAATGAAGAACCCACACCATGAACCAGGAATTTGAGGCTCCCCCCAAACCTGCCAGATGTCTGGGCTCCCAACACCCTGTATTAGGCCGCTCTGTCCTTTTGGAAAGAAGCAGACAAAGAAGCCAAGAACCAGGGGCAGCAGACAACCTCTAAAGATGGCACCGTGATGTGGGAAACAACCTGAGCAAGCTGAGGTCACGGGGCTGTCTTGGCTTCCCAGCTTAGTCTGGCTTCCAGGTGCCCACCAGGCTAGCCCCTCCCAGGCGCTGGCCCTCAGGAGGCCCCGCCTGGCCCAGCCCGGCCTCACCTCCGAAGGTCTTCGGGTGGCGGCACCCCTCGGCGCAGGTTCACCCACTGCTGCAGCTGGTTCATGGAGCTCTTGCGCTGGGCAATTTTGTCAGGGTTGTTGCGTGGTGGGAAGCTCCGCCGGTGCCCCGCACTCTCCCCATCCTGAGGCGGGAAAGCCGTGCTCCCTGGTCGACTAGGGGAGCTGTACTGCCAGCCATTGGGCTGAGCTGGCTGCTCCCCACCCCCTGGGACCCTGGGGCCCTCAGGGTAGGGGCTGCCGGGCTCGGAGCCCGGCTCGGGTCCAGCTGGGATGCCGTTGGCTTTCACCAGAGCTTCCTTCTTGACTTCAGGTTTCTCGGGCTTCCGCTCGGTTTTCTCACTTCCCCGGCCGTCACCCTCCCCTCGAGTCTTGGCCTCCGGCTCGGGCTTGGGGAGATTATTGTGAGGTGGCTGGTGGTGGTGTTTGCTAGGTGGAATATTCTCGGAGTCTGGCTTCTCGTGGCTGCAGGTGCCAAGGGAGACTTTATAAGTGACTCCAGTCTGTCATGGAGCTGGGGGTGGAGGTGGCAGATTGGGACGGAGGCGTGGGCCACAACCTTCTAAGTCCCAGGCTTGAGCACCTTGCTCCAGCCTAGGCAGTGCTATGCATCACATGACAGTCCTGCCCCTGCCTGCCAGGCGGTCCTCGCCCCACTGCCGGGTGTGATGAGCCCAACCTTCCGCTGCGGCCAAGACTCAGCTCACCTGGTCCTGGCACCTCTGGAATCCTCAGTTCAATCTCAGTGGGTGCGATACTCAAGTTTCACAGCAGTAACTGTGCTTAGCCAAGAGCTGCTACAGTTTACTTTCTGTCCTGCAGAGAGCTGCTTAATCCCCAAGCTGCAGGCTCCTCATGGCAGATGCGTGTGATCCCCACCTTCCCTCAGAACAGCACATAATACAGGGCCAGCAGCAGAGACTGAAGGAGTGGCTCCCACATTCATGGGCAGGTATCCGTGCCCCTCTCCCTTCCCCAAAGCAGGGTCCTTCTGGGACTGGCGGGGCAGGGACTCGGAAACCTTTCCTTCCTTGTATTCCCAGCACTTAGAATAGGATTGCACACATTTATAACCACAGTAAGTACTTATCAAATAAAAACCTGGGCATGGAGCACGTATCTGCAATCCCTGCTTCTAGGAAGCTGAAGCAGAAGGATCACAGGCTTGTACCCAGCCTGGATAATTTAGGAGATTATGGCAGCTGGTCTCCAAAAGGGACAGGGGGTGAGGTTAGGATGGAGCTTAGTATGAAGGGTCTGGGTTCATCCCCAGTACTGTAGAAATAAAATAAATAGATACATACACAGTGAAATAAACAAATGAGCTTCTGTTCTTTTGTTTGTTTTGTAGTGTAGGGCTTTGTACATGTGAGGTAGGCATGGAGCCACCAAGTGGCCTCCTGGCCCCCCAGAGAACTGGGGCGCACAGGTTGGAGCCTCATGACAACTGTCTCCCAACAGCTTCCTGAGGTTGGGAGACTCGGGCCTCCCTGGGGAACGGCTCCGGGTAAACATTCCTAGGACACACAGCTAGACTTGGAGTCTGTACCGCAAACCCCGCTCTTCCCGATCCCCACTAACACCTAACTCGAGGCTCCAGGCCTCGCTGATGGAGAGACAGGCACGGAGACTGGACTGGTGGGTGCTGAGAGCAGCCAGAGGCCGAGTGTCTGCCACACGTCAAGTGTGTCACAGACACTGTAGCCCTCACAGCAGCCGGCCTAAGTGCAATAAGACTGCAATTGCTACTTGGGAGGAAAGAAAGCTCAGGATCTGAGAGATTAAGTCACTCACACTGAGATCACATTGCAGCCAAGGGCACCCTGTGATGCACACCTGTCTCTCTTCCTCCATAGGCTGTGTCCTTAACACCCTGAGCTGGAAGCAATGAGCACGTGGCCCTCGCCTTTGGCTTCCGGCCAGGCCCAAAGGAACCTGGCTTCCCAGAGAGAAGAGGAGGCGCCAGGTAGGGCAACAGACCTCAGGCTCTGCAGTCACCTAGCAGACCCCTACTTGAGGGCAAGGGTTCGGTGCCCAGGCTCCTCCTCAGAGGTTGGCAGCAGCAGCCAGGGCTCAGCAACACCACAGCACTGCGTACCTCTTCCTTACCTCCCTCCCCATGCCCATGCCAGGTCCACTGGCACTCACCTGTGACGCACAGGTTGGGACACAGACTTCTGGGCTGGAGGGATCTGTACCCGGGCAGCCTCCCCCATGGCCTGGATCCAGGCCTCCTGCTCCTCGGGGCTCTCAGCGCTGAAGAAGTAGGTACGGACACCAGCATGCTCAGCCTGCGGGGAGAGGCAGTGCGTGGAACTGGCCCTGGCCTCATCTACCCAGCACACAGTCACCTGTAGGGAAAGGACACCAACACCCACAGGACAGGCAGTCAGTCGGGCCATTCCTGGGTCAGCAGCTCTCCCTGGGCCAGAGATCAGGACCGAGGTGGGGAGGATAATCCACACCCAACCCAGGGGCTCCAGCTGGCATCCATGTATCTGCCTTGGTTAGGTCTCCAAATACCACCAGGCCATTCCAGAAGCCAGGTGAGCCTACCTGTCCCATCTGAGGTGATTAAAAGCAGGAGGGACAATTATCACACCCACTCCCCTCCAATTCCGCATGCGGCAATTACCCTCAGTGCCACTGGGGTGGTGGCCCCAGGCGCACTCACATCGCTTTGGCCCCAGTTCCCTTGCCGAGAAGCCAGCCCTGACTCCTCCCCGCAGGGAGACAGTGAGCCCTAGCGCAGGCATGCAAGAGCACACTGGACACTGTGTACAGAAGAGCACACTACCTAGTTGGCGGCCAGGAGCGGGCACAGCAGGGACCCTGAAGGGCGTGCCTGTCGGAGGAGGGTCCTCAGGTGGTCAGAAGGAGAAGCAGAGAACAGGTCAACCGACACCAGAGGGAGAGACAGACATGAGGCAGGAAACGGTGAGAAGGATCGGGGCTCACACTGTCCCTCCTACCCAGTGTCACTGCAGGGAAGGACAGACAGCAGCCCACAGTGCCCTGCCCAGCTCACCGAGCGGTGGCATGTGAAGGGTGTGCACCAGGGGAACCTGGGCAGGGACCCCTGTGCTGACCCCTCTTTGCTGCTGTGGGCAAGTTGCTTTTTCACTGTGGCCTTAAGTGTGGCATCAACTCTGGGGAGGAGGTGTCCAGGTGACAGGCAAGATAATCTGGCCACAAGCAGAAGAGGCCCCAGGCCTACATTTTCTCTGGGCCCCCAGTTTGCTCTCCAGGTGAGGCCCTCAACATCCCCCAAGCCAGGTAGCCTGGTCATCACACTTAATGGGAGGGATCCAGATGTAATGCTGCTTAGAAGGGAGCCTCATTCTGGCCTCCGATTTCCTCAGGCACTAAACCTGGGTCTGGGTCTGGGGCTGGGGAGGGCCAGGGACCCTGATGGCCTCTGCATTCTGCAAATGGCAACTTAAATGCATGCCCTCTAATGCTCCCAACCCAACCTTCACGAGGCTCCTCAAACTGAGCCAGCCCAGCCTCACCTCCCCTGTTCCCAGCAAGGGGCAGGGATGGGCCTCCTTCCTCTGATCCCACTGGCCGGTCCAGCCCTCCAGCCAAGGGCCCAGCATGTGGCTGAGGACAGTGTGGGAGAGGCTGGGGAGGGGCTGAGGGACAGCAGAGCTGTAAGGAGGCCACGGGGACTTGAAACCGCACAAGAATGGAGGCTCGGTGCCCAGCCAGCCTCTCGTGGAAACACAGGCTGATTGTGGAGGGCAGAAGACACAGGGAGGACAGGCTGCACAGCCTGGGCTGCCGGAGCAAGCAGCAAATGAATCCACTGATTCAGCAGGCATCCGGCGAGCAGCCGGTGGGCACAGCTCCCTGGCGCCTGGCACCAGGCACGAGAAAGGCCCGGACACACTCTCACACTTGAGCTCACGGTGACACTGGGCAAAACATGCCATGGGAAACAAGGACCCGGCACGGGCCTTGAACACGTGTTTGTGACAGGGGAGGCAGAGAGCCTGGGAGAAAGCAAGGCTGTTAATGGGGAGTGAGGGGCACCGGCCTGGAATCAGGAAGGTGTCCCCAGGTGCAGCCCTAGCCAGCCAGGTTAGGAAGAGGTTAAAGCACTCAGGGGCAGCCTAGGCCCAACTGTTCCTGGCGCCTCATTATTTGCCATCCAAGTTTTGCTTGGTGGCCACAGCAGGACAAGCCTTCCGTCTGTCTGTCTTAGCTCCCTCCCTTCCCTTGGGAAGGGCAGCTGAATAGCCACAATCAGAACTCTTTGTGGGCCACAGAGCCAGGCCTTAAAGGGGCAGTGCCAACCAGGACAGGGACCGGTGGGTGCAGGAGGTGAGGAGCTGCAGGGCACAGAAGGGACCTCAGGCTGTCGGGCAGGGCTGTGTGTCATCATTCTGAAATACTTCTCTGACAGTGGGATCTGGCCCTGCTCCAAGCTGGAAGTGTGTGTTTGACAGGTCTGCTGGGGAGGGTATGGTGCATGGTATGAGTGTATCTGCGTACAGTAGGCCCGACTGTTGGTTAAACAGCCTGCTCCTATTTCCCTAGCTAGAATATGGCTCCCTGGAGTCAGAGTTTTATTAATTGTTCACTCCGTTCACACCTCTGCCACACAAGACCCCCAGGAGGCTGGAAACTAATTATATGCCAATAAGCCCCTCCTCATTCCCATTCCCGGGCAGGGCCTGGGAGAGCTGGGAGCTCCCACCTCTCTTCCTATCCAGCTGGCTGACCTGGACAGAGAGGCCCTAGGAGCTCAGCTGTGACATGCAGATCTTATCATCTAATGGCACAGCTTTGGTTTTCAGGGACTTGGACAGCGACTCCCGGCTGAGGCAGGGAGGGCTTTGTCCTAAGAAAATGCAGAGCTGATGTTATATATTTGGAAAGCAAAGAGAAATGTATGGTCTTTGCATCACAAAATACAAAAAGGGTATGGGATTTTTATAGTTTTTAATGGGTCATGAATTTTTAAAGGTGGAAAAACACTGGCCGGGGATGAGCCAGCTGCAGCAGGCCTCTGCTGGGGGCGGGGGTGGTGGTGTCCCCTGGGGCCTCGGAGGAAGGGACACTGAGCAGCAGTAAGTCCCATTTTCTTGGGTCCTTGTTCTTTCCAACTGTTGGCTACATAAAGTTTCCAGCTCAGATCAAAATGAAATTCAACTCCTAATTTTCTCTAAAGGTTGAAATTTGAGCACCAGGGGTCCAACATGGGAGAAGTCTTTTCCCAAAAAGATCTCAGAACCCCAAGGGCCACACCCCAGTAGACCACTGGGCAAGAGGCCTAGTATTTAGAAAATACCTTTTTTTTTTTTCTTTTAGTTTTTTTGAGACAGGGTCTTGCTTTGTAGTTCAGGCTGGCCCTGAACTCTATATATAGCTCAGGCTAGCCTCAAATTCAAGACAATCCTCCTGCTTCTGCCTCCTCCAGAGTGTTGGGATGACAGGCGTGAGCCACCATGCCTGGCACTATGGTTTGTAGTACTGGGGATTGAACTTAGGACCTTGCACTTGCTAGGCTGGTGCCAGAACTGCTGAGCTAAATCTCCAATCCCAGGACATACCTTTTTTCCCAACAAAAATCCTAGCACTGCTGAGGCACAGCTCTCCTGGCCCACCTCAGTGGAAACACCCACCTCGAGGTCCTCAGGGGACCCAGCACAGCCTCACCTTAGGCTCACAGTACTGCATACTGCCCCCTTGGGCTTCCTTGGGGAGGTGCCCTTGACCCTTCTCTGTCCCTCATGTCTAGAAGTGCAGGGTCCCTGCCCCAGACCCCCAGAGGAGGCCCGGCTGACCTTAAACGTGTGCTTCCGGCTGATGTTGTCAGAGGGCTGCACGGCTGCGACTCGGAAACTCAGGAGGGGGATGCTACCCAGGACGCTCTCCTCCTTCTCATCTGCCAGGGAAGAGCACAGAGGGGTGTGCACGTGAGTTTCTGACACTACCTACTGCTGCTCACACACCAGGGCCCACAGATGCTGTTTCAGACCTGGACAGGGTGGTCATGAAGTGAGGAGTGGGGTCCTCCCCACACCAGGTGTTTATCACCTCCCAATGCACAACTACACAGTCGGGCTGACACTCGGGGTTGCTCATCTTGAGTGCGACACTGGCATAAGTCAACTGACTTATGGAGGAGGCAGTGATTACCTAGTGGATATCTGCCCTCCTGCTCCCTGGCTCCTATGGGTTACCCAGCAGGCTGCTGCAGATCCTGTATCCCCTTAGGAAAGCATGCTCCTGCTTGGCATCCCCAGCCCTCTTGTGCCAGGATCTAGCTAACAATTGGGCTATTAAATAATTTACCCTGCTCTGCACAGGGGCCTGCAGGGTTAGCTAGTCAGCCCAGCTGCCAGTGGGAGACCAGATGGCAGGGTGCTCTGTGGGACAGGTGGGGGACACACGTGCACATGGCAAAGCCTCGCTTCTCCTCTGGGATCACTATCTGTCCCCTGGGGACGCTGAATGGCCTGTCTTGGAGCTGACTCCTCAGGAGAACTGGCACCCTTCCTTGCAGGATGCAGACCAGTGTTCAGAGGTGCTGTGGCTTCGATGAAAAACTCAGACTGAAATCAGATTCCCAGAGTGACAGGGCTCAGAGGTGGTGGGGTCTGACAAGGGATGAAGTCGTTCTCACAGTGTGGGCTCCTTCAGGGCAGGCTGTCACAAAGCCACCCTGCCCTCCAGTTTTGTGTTGCCCTCACACACCTGCTTCTGCTGTGAGGTGAGGCGCCGAGGCCTCTCCAGAGCCCGAGTCGCACCTAGCGCCATGCCCTGGGCTCTCCCAGTCTGCAGGAGCAGGCAGCAAAACAAACCTCTCCCCTTGACAAACTGCCAGCCACAGGGCAGGGCCGAAGCTGAGGGCTGCCCTGAGACCACTGTGTGGTGAATGGCGACCCTCTGCGGTCTATCTTGTCTGACTCTACAGGGCCAGGGCTTTGCCCCAGTCTGTCCTGCCAGCTCCAGGACGGTCCCACTCCCCCGCTCAACTCCTGGGCAGATTCTCCACCCTGGCCCTGCATCCTAGTCTTTCCTCACTTCTCTCCCTAGGGTTCAGCTGGCCGCCAGTGAGGGCTCAGGGACATCAGGTACAAACCTTGTTTGCCAAGGTTAATGATTCACCAGATTGCTCTGAGGAGGCCTGAGGAAGAAGGGCTCTGCTGCCCAGGCCAGGAAGAGGGCACACAGCTTCTCTTACTCCTAGACCCTTGCCCCTGTTGCTCTGCATCCCTGCGCCTCTTCCTCCCACTCCGTCCCGGCCCTGACAGGAGGCCACCATTACTGTCGGCAGCCCTTGCTCTGCGCATCCACTTTCCAGGAACTTCCCAGGGAAGGCTGCGCCAGTGACCTGATGTTGCCCTCCTCCTTTTGGGATGAGTGCGGGGTGTGCAGAGGGTACAGCAAGGGCCATTCACATGCTCAGTGTCAGCCAGATGTCTACTGTGCACTGCACATTCTCTGGGGTACTGTAAACTCCGCAGCAAACAAAACTGGCAAAAACTCCAGCCTTCGGGGACTGACCAGTGGGACAGGAGATGAACATCCAAACCTCCATCTCCTGTTAGGAACTCGTGGGCCCCTCCTTTTCACACTTCTATCTTTTCCCATGTCATTTGTCCACCCGCTGTCACCAGCCAGGATGCAGAGCTCTGCCTGGCGTCGTGTAGGCATCCATGAGCCCTGCTGACAGCACTGCCTGAACAGTGGAGTGATGGCAGGTGGACACTGTGCCCTACTGGTGCCAGGAGCCATAACGGGGAGACGTCTCAGCCAATGCCCACCCCAAGCGGGGCCCAGCGCCGAGGCAGGATGTGGCAGCGTGGCGGCCCCAGGCTGGCTCACCTTTGTAATAGAAGAGGCAGCGGTCCACCAGCACGAACCAGCGCTTGTTCCACTGCTTTACCCCGGAGCTGGCCTGCAGGGCGTGGGGAGACAGCAGTGAAGCGTAGGGGCCAGGTGTGCAGGAGGGGGAGGAACAGCAGGGATGGCTCCCCAGTTACACACATGACAGCCCTGCCCCTAACACACGGCTGCACTTTGACTGGCCCGAGAGCTAGATGCAAGGGACTTACAGGAGATCATTGCCCATGACCTTGCTGTTGTCACTCTGCGTTTCAGGGACAGAGATGAGTCAGAATGAGTGACAGAGGAAGGCAGGAGAGTGCACGGCAGTTAACCTGGGGTGAGCTGGTAGACCCCGGGATGGAAGGGGACCCCTCACCACAGCAAGGGGGCCCTGCACAGAGTGGCCAGCACCACTTCACAGTCATTGTGTTTGCTGCTCAGGACCCCACCGGGGCTCACACACTGGACACACTCATTACTCTGCGTGACTCCGGGAAATACTCAGCATCTCAGGGCCTTCACGTGAGGACACTCATTCACAGAGACAGCAGGAGAACCTTTCAAAACACACACGCTCTGCCATAGACACCGGGGAGACACAAGGCTCCAAGCAGACAGGTGGTCATGTTGGGAGGAGTGGCAGGGTGGCCTCACCTGTTTGAAGAGCCAGCCTGCCTTGGTGACAGGGGCACTGGGGTTCCGCTTCATGGAGTGTGCGCGCTTGCCAAAAGCGATGGCTTTGCGGGATGTCCGAGTAGCCTGGAGAGGCAGAGAGAAGTTGGCCTCGCTTCACCCAGACCCTTTCTGCTCTATCTGCAAGGGAGCCTCCAGGGGCTGTGTTCGTCTTTCTTCTCCCTCTCCCTTCCTCTCCCCCATGCTGGGGAGGGATCCCAAGTGCTGTGCTGCTGAGCCCCAGCCCCAGCCCTCACGCTGAGGCCCCGGTGTGACTCGTGAGTCTGTTACTCAGATTTTTTTAGAAAATAAGATTTCTCATTTCATCCCTGGCCTAGGTTTTCTCTACTCTCCATCCTGCCCACTTCCATCACGGTGCTTTCAAGAATCTGTGCATGAATTGATTTCGTCACATCCTTCATTCCTGCTCAGTCTTCCACACAGCCGGCTGCTCCTCAGAGACATGCGGACAAGCCCCCGCTCCACACTGGAAAAGTCTGCCTTCCTCGAAGCACCAGTGCCCGGCCTCTATGCTCAACACGAGCAGCTTGGAGTCTCGGGGTTCTGATCTCAGCCACCCTCGTCGTTATCAATCTCAGAATCACCGTGTGGCTCTCACTGCTGGGGTGCTGGCCCATCCAATTCCTCACCTCAAAGACCTGACACCCTCAACTCTCAGGGCCACAGCTTGGCTCCCAGGGATAAACCAATTTACTGAGTCAATAGAGAGTATGAGGAAACAAAGGCCTCAATGAGAAACGCAGACCTTACATGGATCACAGACAGAGCAAGAATGTCTGCAAAGTCTGGGTGTACCCCAAGCCACCTTTCAACACTTCCAGTTCTCGAGTCCCTATTTTTTTTTGAGTCAGGGTCTCACTTTGTAGTTCAGGCTGGCCCTGAGCTCAGCCTTTACCTCACATCGCAGCAATCCTTCTGCCTCTGCCTCCCAAGTACTGGGAGTATAGGCATGAACCACCACCACGCCTGGCTCAAGTCCCTGTTTCTGACCCTGGGGCTTCCTCACTCAGTGTCACAATTCTACTCCGTTCAGATCCTTCTTTCCGGACATATCAGCTACTTGCTCGTTCTAGTTATTACCCTCTAAAGATGGACTCAAACCCCACCCAATGTCTTTCTGTTTCATCTTCTCTGAAATCCAATATTCCAAATTAATCAAATTATCTACCCTCTCTGTACTCGCAGCCAGATTATGGTGCTGCTGGAGGAAAAACAGTCACACTGCAGCACAGATGAGGTCACTGTACTTAGGACTCCAGAGCCCAGATTGTGGGCTGAGCCCACAGAGACTCCACCCTCACCCCACCCTCACCCGCTTGGTGGGCCGCACCCTCCACCTCCCCAGCCTCCCCTCCCAGGAGGACTCAGCCTCTCTACAGAGCCAACTGCAGCAATCAGACATGCATTTCCCCAATTTCACAGTCTTTTACCTAGAAAATTACATTCCTCAGCTGCTATCTCTGCCTTTTCCCCTCAATGCCAGAAGTGTCACTCTCCTTTCCAAAAGGGACTTGTCTCCTGTGAGACTTTTCCTCACTGACCATCTCCTCTCAGCTCTGTCTCCAATGTGCCCTTCACCCCTGGCTGCTTCTCCCCAGCCAGCACTCTCCAGGCTGTCTGTCTGCAGGCGTGGGTCTCCCCTACTCTTCCACACACTCTGCCCACGGAAGGGCAGCCTGACTCCAAAACCTCTTCCCTTCACTGAGAAATGGCTCTTGCCAGGGCCCTGACCCAAGGCCAGTCAGTCCCTGAGCACCCTACGCACCAGCAATATTGACTTTCTAGCCTCTTCTGGCTCACATTACTGTTTCCTTTCAAAACCTCTATTACCAGCCACTCCTTCTGACTTCCCTTCTACTCTGAAGCGCTGGTAAACTTCAGCTAAACTTTTATTATTTTGCATTGGTTTGCTTGCTTGTTTTGCAGAGCTGGGGATTGAATCCTGGGTCTTATGGAAGCCAGGCAAGGGCTTCACCACTGTGCTACACTCCAGCCCTGAACATGGCTGTGTTATCATGTTTTATAACATGTGTTATCTCCTGAACATGGCTCAGATCTGTTCCTTCTTCTCAAATGTCACTGGTTTCTTGGATTGGGCCTCATCTTTTCTTGTTGTCTCTCTTGGAAAATTTTTTTTTTTTTAGGTTTTTGGAGACAGGGTCTCGCTTTGTGGTTCAGGCTGGCCCTCAACTCAGCCTCAAACTCACATCACAATCCTCCTGCCTCTGCCTCCCGAGTGCTGGGATTACAGGCGTGAGCCACCACGCCCAGCACTGTGGTATGTGGTACTGGTTGCTGCTGGGTGTGGGTCTCCACACCCAGTATTGTTATGTGGTTACCGGGGAATTGAACCCGGGTCCTTGCGCTTGCGAGACAGGCGCGGAACCACTGAGCTAACTCCCCGGCCCTCTCTTGGAAAATTAAGGTGATGCTAATGCACACTATAACCATGTCTCTTTCTTTCTTAAAATTTCTTACCAGCCTTCATCGCTGAGGAGAGTTCTGAGTTCTCAGCACCACAGGGCAGGTCTAGAAGATGCTCTGGCACCTTAGCTTCTCTCTCTTTCCTGTCCCTCTGTTGGATGTGGTCCTTCATTGGAGATGGTGTCTGCCTCTGTCCCCCCACAACTCCTAGCTCATGCCTCCCAAGTGCTGCATAGATTCCCCCCTTCCTTGGAACCTTTGGGTGGTCCCAGAACAACTGTCAACCCACTCCCTGCTCATCTCTGCAGCTCTCACCTCTGTCTCCTTCGTGTATCATGAGCTCATCTCTGTCAGCAGAGCCAGCAAGCTCCAGCCACGATGAATCCCTCAGAAACACTCAGGGAGAGAAGCAAAAAAGTTGGGCTTTCCTAGAAGCTCCTCACAACTAGGAAACAGATTTGCTTTCTGGAAATCGCTAGTAAAAATCCATAGATTGTGGCTGAGATTCACCATCATCTCCCCAAGGGATGCAAGTCTAAATGATGTCCTCCCTCTGCTTTCAGGGCATTGTGTCCACCCCACCTTTCTGTTCTCATTGCTCCCCCATAGTTTCCAAGATACACCTGGGAAATCACAGGGCACTGTTTCACGTGTCCCTTGTAGGCTACCATTCCTCTTTCTCTAGTCTGCAGCCCACCCAGCCCTTCTTCACAACAGAAGACCCTATGCCTCCTCCTTTCTTGCAAAAGGCAAGGACACAGGTGGGGGGGGATGTCTTCAGTTTCTGAGACACCCATCTCAACTTTACGGTTTTTTTCTTAATGCATCTCAGGAAGAGGTTCCCTTTCCCATCCGGGCTAAGAGCACAGCATCTGACTCCTATCTCCACCGAAATGCAGATGGCTACCCAGTTCTCCTGACTGGCTACTGCTTGTCCTCCTCATGCCTTGACTAACCAACAAGCCTGTTCCATCTCTAAATGTAGTTTCCAATCTCCAACTCCCTATTTTCCTTCATAGTCTGACTATAGCTCACAACAACCTACTACATATTTTACGAAGATTTAGATAGATGCCCTAGGAGGTTCCAAGCAAAGAAATGAAAAGGAATAGGAAGTGTTAACTGCCCTGCTTTGACTGGCGTGTGGTCTGTGGTCATGCTGAGCCATCACAACGAACCCCATGAATATATACAATTACTATACAAAAAGTAAAACGTTTTTGAAAAAAATATCTTCTTGAAAAATTTCAAACATTTCAGAAAAGCAGGGAATAATATAAAAATCATCTCTTTGCCTGGTTTTCTCCCCAGAAAGACAAGGCAAGTGGATCTAAAACCCCTTTGAGCCCCACCCCAATCCCATTACCTTTCTTTTCCCTAGAGGCAACCATTGACCCAAAAGGAGCCTCCCTGCCCGCGGTTGGACACTGTACTGCAGATGGTTCTATAAATAGGCAGTACTGCGTTTCATGTTTGTGAATTTTACATAAGTGATACAGTTTTCATATTGTGAAACTTGCAGAATCATGTTTTCAAGATGTCACACAGAGCTAGTTCATTTTAATTTTTGGAGAATACTCCATTACACAAATTTATAGCCATCGATGTCTAATTTCTAGGAACGGAAGTTTTACACCTCCCCCGTGCCCACTTTAACCCTCTCTAGCTTGTCTCCCAAGTGCTTTATTGTCATAGAACCCAAAATACACCTTCAGCCCTGGTCCTGCTGCATCTCCTTGTGACATTCTTCCCTGGGTTCCTCCCTGCTTGTAAGTTCTCCTGCCTTCACTCCTAATCCCCACGGCCCGCAGAGAAGTCTTCTCTCACTGCCCCCAGATCAGCAGCTCTCAATGAGAACAGGGTCATTTCCTCCCCAGGGGACATTTGACAACGTTCAGAGATACTCCAGCTGTCATAACTTGAAGGGGGGCTATTGGCATCTAGTGGGCAGAGGTCAGGGGTGCCGCTACACATCCTAAGCTGGATAATATAGAGCAGCACCACCCAAAATTATCCAGCTCCCAATGCAAACAGGGTGAGAGGAAAAGAGGCCCAGGTCTACATGTAAGGGTCTGGTGTGGGGCTAATCCCTTCCCACCCTGGACTCACCTCCCGGCCACCTTTCTTGACTGCTAGAGCATGCAGAATGAGCTGGGCAGGCAAGGATTTCCTAGGAATCCTCAAGAGCCCACTAATCTATACTAAAGCCATTTCTGGTCTGAAACTGTGCCCTGAGGGCTGGACTTACCCGGACATTGGGCCGCTCTGGAGGGACCTCAGACACCATGTTGTGGTTGGCTATGTCACTGTTCGTGGTAGCAGGGCGTTTCCCACCGGTTTTATTGGACATGTCCAAGGCCAATCTGATTTCAGGTTGCCCAGAGGAAAGACGAGAGTCAGAGCCAAGAAGTAACAGGAAAGCCCCACCCCGCCTCCCCACCTACTCGTCCAGATCAGTTTAGAATTCCAGCTCCTAGGGCCACTGAGGGCCGCTGGCCATTGCAGCAACTCCTTTATCTCTTTTGGGGTTAAATGCCAGTAATTCCAGACATCCTCCTCTTTCTTTCCTGCCCATTTACCTAAAAAGTCGACACTTGGGACTTGGGGATTTCTTTTCCTTCTGATTTTAAGCTTACATGTCTGAGGGGCCTATGAGAGTCAATGAGTTATCTTTTTCCTTTTTCCCCCTTCCTTTCATTCAGGAAGGCAGAATCCACATTAGACCCTGGGTAAGAGGAATGAGCTTTTGTGATTCTGTCACCTTCCCTCCACACTGCTGTGCAGGCCCCTGGTGCTGTGTGAACCTCAGGCCCGGCTTTGACTCCGACAGCTGAAACCATGGGAAGGGTCTGCCTGACCTCTGCCAGGTCCCAGACATAATAGGTGAGGGTATCAAGATGCCGGACCCTGAAGCTTCCAGCCTCAGAACTGAGGCAATGACCCTAGATCCCCTCTTTCCTGCCCTAGATCTTCCTTGCCATGCCAACTCCATGGTGGCAGTGGGGTGCTGGTGTGATGGACAGAAACACAAAACAGCTAGATGAATGGCACACTTACGTTTTTAAGTCAAATTTTTTGTTTTCCTCTGGGACCTGGCCAGTCACCGGGTGCCGAAATGTGTTACGTCTTTCATTATGGCTGTAGTGGGAAAAGAGGGAGAAGTTGTGGTAGAGACACAGAAGGCAGACACCTGATCAAAGGAAGTCAGACCCTGGGCAGGGACAGGAACTGCTGAGCATATGAGAAGTAGCACCTCTGCCCTCTATGGGGGCAGGAAGAACTGGGCCAGAAGCCGCTGCAGCCAGGGTTGGGGTAAAAGAAATGCCATGCATCAATGTTAGCACTTACTAGAGACCTCAGGCTCAAACAGCCACTAACTACCTCAGTTAAGGGTCACCCTGGGTGTGTGTGGGGCTGCGCCAGGTTGTCCAGTGGTGAGTTCAACAAAGTCAAGGTTTCAGGCGCGACAGCTTGCGTGTGACAGCATCTGCCACAGTTCCACATAAAAAATGCTCCCTCATGATTTGCTGAAAGATCTCTCTTGTGACCTTGGACTCTGTCTCTCCTGCTTGGTGCTTTCTTTCTTTCTTTAAATGAAACCCAAGATCCAGAGACTCTATCCTTGAGCTTGGATTGGGATTCAGCCACTCTCCCAGATCGGAGTCTTCGGTCTCGATATCACAGAGACCTCAGGAGCTGTCAGGCACAAGGGCAGTGCTGGTTGCATGGTCGGGTGTAAGGAAGGATTGCTGTGGACAGCAGTGCATGGGGTGTGATGCAGATAGCCTGCTTGGAAGCAGGGGGGAGCAGGAGCTAGGCGTGAGGGACACCAAGACAGATGGGGAGCAGGATACAGGGGCTCCTTTGGAGCCTGCCAAAGCTCTCCCAGCTGCTGAATGTCAGGCTTGTTCCCTGGGGGGCTCTCGGGGGACATTGGGAGGGGCTGGTGCAGTGGGTCTAAGGCACAAGTCACAGCCATGGGAGAGGCAGGACATAGGAGACTCTAGGGTCCAGTCTGCGGGGGGACCCTTGAGAAAATCTGTGAAAGCCCAGGGCAGGCCCCAGGTGACCCTGCAAGCAAGCAGGGGACAGGAACTGTTGTGACAGGCCACTGACCACCCACTCAGAAAGCCTGCTCCCTGCTGGACCTGCCGCAGACCTGCCAGAGGAAGGGGGTCTTAGCGTGGTCTCTTCTGACACTGCCACTGAAGAGAGGTGAAATTACCTTTTCAGATACTTTCTTTCAAAAACCCAGGCCACATCCCAGCCTTCAAGCTGACTGCTAAAGCTAAAGATAATATCAAAGGGGTGTGTGTGTGTGTGTGTGTGTGTGTGTGTGTGTGTGTGTGTGTTTGCTGCTTCCAAGCCAGTCGTGTTCAGATCTAGTCCAAAGACATAGGAGACAGAAATGCAGCAGGCAGTAGCTACAGCCTAGGTAGAAATCAGGGGTTTGCAGCTTGGGCTTGGAAGGTAGGACCTGAAGTCTGACCAGTGTCCATCAGGCCTGAGTTGACTCCAGCACACTGATAGTCCACTCCTGACTTCCCACTATCGTCTCCCCCCATTAAGGATGTTCTTCATCTGATCACAGAGGTCCAGAAAGGGATTAGCAACCATTGTCTCTGGCTCTGCTCCCCTGATGTCTGGGGGGCAGGTAGTTTGTGACAACTAAAGTGCTGAAGGTGCTGAGCTCTTTGCTTTTGCCTGCTGGCTTAGAATGCCTGCCCCTCTCCTATCCCGCTGTGCCCCTGCAGACCCCTCTGCCCTGCTAGGATCCTCCTTCACTAGCACACACAGATGCTCAGAGAGCCATGCATACAGTCTGCCGTCAGCCATTGCGAGTCTACTCCCTGCCTCAGAGCCTCCTACCCAGCAACCCCTACAAATGACGTCCTCCCTCTCTCCCGGCGCTACCAATTTCAAAATAGCTTCCCATTCCCAGGCACTGCAATGCAGCAGCCATTGACCTAACTACACTCTTCTCCCAGGTCAGCTCCAGCAGACCCCTCACCACAAAGCCCCCAGCTCCGAACAGGATGAGGGTCAGCTCGACTGGCTCCGATTTCCAGTCTGTGCAAGAAATCCCTACCTGACCCGTCGATCGGCCCGAAACTTCAACATCTTTTTGGCAGCTCGGTCCCCAGTGCAGCCGCCTCAGTGGACCCGCCAGCCACCCGGCTGCTACCATCCCTCTGAGAGGTAAGTGCTCCGGTCCAACCCTAAATGCTGTGGCAGAGATGCAGGCGAGTGGTGGCAGGGAGTCTGCTGGATGCCTTCTCTTCCTGGCTCTGGCACTGGAGAACAGGGAGGGGGCTCTTGCTGGGAGCTGGTCGGGGTCACCCGGGTGCCCTATTGGGCCTGTGGCTTCCTAGCTTTCAGTCAGAATGCCACCCGGTCTGAAGACTGGAGGAGGAATAAGCAAGGGCAGGAAAGCATCCTCCTGGCTCGTACTCCCAAGGAGAAAATGCCGAAGAGGAGACAGGCATACACAGAGCAGGTGTGCCACTTCCAGGTAGTCCGACCTCACTGAGCTAAGGACACAGAGTAGCTGGGCGGGCGGAGGAGCGCGGGGCTGCATTCCCATCTGCACGGCAGGAACTCATGCCAGCCTGACCTGCAGGGAGACGGCGCTCCTGCCTCCCGGCTGCCAAGCCCAGACACAGGCTCTGGAGCCGAAAGCCAGCTCACTTTTCAGAGGCCCGTCAGAGCCAGTGAGCACAAGGGTTAAAGGAAGCTCCAGGTTCGGCTATTATTGCTGCCACTGCCAGGAAGATGAGATTAATTAAGGAAATCTCCTTTCCCGTCTCTCAGCCTGCCCAGCCTCTATATAGATGGGAGCGCAATGCATGAAGTATCTTGGCGATTGGCCCCGCCACCCTCCCTTCGGGCCAGGCAGCAGCTTGCTTGCCCTTTGCATGCAGTGGTCCCGCTGGTACAGACTGGATGCCTCGGAGGCTCGGTGTGGATGGGCGCGGATGTTGTGGCATCAGAGCGGTGGCAAAGACCAAGCCCTTCTGCTCGGGTGAAATGGAAAGAAAGTGGAGGGGAGTGGTGGGGGCTGGAGAGGGGGTCACTGTATGTTTACTGCCACAGATCTTCCAGATGCAAGATGATAAATCCCAGCTGGTGACTGTCAGGCTTGCTCAGGAGCAAGGAGTCTGCACTATTAATTTCTCTAAATTCTCCAGAGCCCAAAGTCAGTCACAACTCTCCCTTCCTTGATGTCCTCCATGTCTTAGGATTCCTGAGCTGTGAACCTTCTGAAGGTCACCTGTCTGTCCCCTGCCCCCGGGCAAAGCCTGCTCTCCTATCAGCCCTCACAAGTGCCTCAATGATTTGTAAAAGGTTCAGCAAAGGTAGCTCCAAGGACCCCTGTTATACTGCCAGGATAATTTCTTTTTAATATCAAATTTCAGTTCCTCTGGCTTTCTGTTATTCCACTTTATCCTCACATGACAAATCCCTTTCTGACCAATGTGATTCTTTTAGCAACACAGGCAAGCTGTTGACATCATAGTCTGTTGTCATGGTAATTCTGTGATATCACAACAAGACCCTGGAAGGGGGCTAATCTAATTTTCTGAATTGAGGGCATATCTTGGTCATGGAATGATGCAATCAGTGCATGGAAAAAAGCAAAGGGATGATAATATTATTTAACCCACAAGAGGATGAGCTGATTGGCTATAACTGGGGCCAACAGCTGCTGATATTTAAACAGCTAATCCTAAATCCAAAAGGTAAATATATCCAGCCATCTAGCAGGACTCTCGAAAATGATTTGTCCTGGTGACAGGAAGCCTCAGTTTGCAGTCTGCACTCTGTTCCTGCCTTTAGTGCCCTGCTGGGTAGGACTGTGACTCCTCATGAGCGAGGGCCCCACCTCTCTATAGTAGGTGCTCAATAAATATTTGTTGGGTGGCTGAACACATGTGTAAAAGAAATTCTCCATGTCTGATTTAACTTTTAGCCACTTACATCTGGAGCTTGATATTCTATTATCAAGAGCCCCCCCATCTTAGCTCTCTCTTAAAATTAATTACTTCCTCTCCATGCACCAACCTCTGTTTCTGCACCCTGGCCCCTTTTCTCGGCTTCCCTGCCTGGCTCCCCTGTGAATATATAGTTTGACTTTGATCCATCTTCATTAAAAGGGGAAGAAAATGAAGCTCATCTGCATGGGAGGAGGAGTGGGCAGGGTACAGTGGGAAAACAAGCTTTCTTCCTCTAGGACGCAAAAATACCCTCTTCTCTTCAAGCCGAGCTCAGGGCCTCCCACTGCCTTTGCTTAAGTTGCAAGTGAAATCACTTCTCTTACGCTGGGCAGATAGCACCCGGGAGTAGGATGCACAGAGGCTCAGCGGCTTCCCTTGCTCACAGAGAGCTCTGAAGTTCTCAGAGCTAAGCCAACACCAGACTGCGCGTCTAGCTAAGGTTCTTTCTCCTTCACCACCAACCACACAGTATGACCGATTTTTGTTTTAGGTTAGATGGCAAGAAGAGCTTACCAGGTAGAGAATATTATAAAGGAAACAAGCAGAGATAATCAGTTTTCTTATTCACCTTTTCTTTCTTTAGGGATATCAAAAGGCTTCCATTTCTCAAGGACAAATGGTTATAATTCTGACCCAAGCAGATCTCTCAAATTCTACCCACCGGAAAGGAAAAATTGAGGCAGCAGATTTTGTGGTGGGGGCTGGAGCATCCCTAGGCCCTGAGGTCGCCCAGTAGTGGTCACTTATCCTCTGGACCTGCCTGGTGGCCTTGGCAGCAGTGTCATCAGTGCAGAAGGAACTTGGCAGCCCAAGCTTTGAACACGACATCCAGCAGGAATTAGCACTGTGACCTCACTCTTTTGGCCCTGAATTTCTTCATGTGCAAATGAGGTACCTTCTAACTCTATGAACTAATGGCTGAACTATCTAAATGTGAACTATCTTATGCAAAAGACACAATGGCCACGATCATTCTACTTAACAACAAAAGAAGAGATATTGAAAAACACCGGCCAAGTAAGGAGGTTGTACTTGGGGCAGGGGCTGTGGGCTGGGAAGAGGAATTCCAGAAATGCCCATCACCCAGAGGAGAGACAGAGCTCTCCACTCCCCAGGCCCATCTCTCACCACATGAGGGCCTTTCTATGGCTCAAGATGTCCTCACCATCCACACACAGGAGACCCGGCACTACATGGTTAAAAGCAGCAAAATCAGCCACAGTCCATGTGGCTGTGACCCTTTGTGTACACCCTTTGTGACCCTTTGTGGGCATGCCTGTTTGCAG
Organism: Petromus typicus; assembly: GCA_004026965.1. NCBI lineage: Eukaryota > Metazoa > Chordata > Mammalia > Rodentia > Petromuridae > Petromus > Petromus typicus. The sequence goes on along the minus strand of PVIR01005706.1, from coordinate 45,301 downwards.
ATGTGTGCACACACGTGCATGCACATGCACCCTCAGGCTGGATGCCCAGGGCCCTCACCATGATAAATACTGAACAACCAGAGAAATACTCCGAACTCTTTCCACTCTCTGGGCCCCTCCTGGTTATCTGCCCTATGCCAAGCTGCTTTATTTCCATAGCTCCCGAGAATCTGCTGACAGGGAATTGGCCCTGGCCCGGTTTCCCCAGCCTGAGGACATCCTGGCTGCTGGCATTACAGCTCATTAGGTGGAGAGAGGACCACAGGGCGAGTGGGGAGCAAGGTGGTGGGAGCTCACTGTTCTCACTCCTTTCGTCCTCCCTGAAAGCCAAGGCGGCCATGGTCAGGGAAGATTCTGCAGCCCCCGCTCCCCACCTCTTCTGGATCTCATCAGTATTGGGGAAACTTATCTGCTCCAGCATTCTATACCAATTAAAAACCAGCTAGGTTTACACCTGCAGCTTCTTGATGTACCACGTTTCCAGAGCTCTCCCAGCCATTTCTGGGAGAAAATACATATTCCACATACTCCAGCCAAGTTTCCCCTTGGAAATAGTGGTCTCTGTTTTCCCACCTATGGCTGCCACAAAAAGAAGAGACCAAGGGGGCTAGGGCCATGGCAACACCTCTAGGTGTACACATGTACACATATACAGACATGCGCGTGTGCACATATGTGCGCGCGCGCGCGCACACACACACACACACACACACACACACACACACACTGCCTCTCCCTTGTGCAATCTGCAGATCAAAACATCAGCTCCACAGGTGCAGGCCCCAGCTGCCAGCTGCTCTCTTGGCCTGCTACCTGCTCCCCTTTCTTCTCTGCCTTTGCCTCATCCCTTCCTTTGATGCTACAGTTACATCCAACATGGCAGGAGTATGGTGAGCTCCCCAGGTAAGTTGGGAACATCCTAAAATGGAGGCCAAGGGGCTGAATGTCCGGGAGACCAGGTCTAGGCTTCCCCTTCTGCTATGCTATGTCCATCCCCACAGCCCCACCTCAGTCGGAAGGGCCAGATACACCTTGTTGTCTGCTATGGAATGCCAGGGGACGTTTGAGCTCAGCCCTACCTCAGACAGCAGAGCTCTACCTCAGCAGGTAGCATAGGGGCACCATGGGGAGCAGGCCCAGGCTTCCTTCTTTCCAGCCTAGGCCTCTGCCCTTCCCCCTCTCATGCTGTACTGCTTCCCTAACCACTGCCCTGGGTTTCCAGGTTTCCATGGTGTGTGTTTGTCTGTCTCGTCTCTGTCTGTCTCTCTGTCTCTCTCCTAGAGACTGAAACCAGAGCCCCTGCATGCCAGGCAAGTGCTCTACCCCTGAGTTAACTCTGCAGGGCTTTTTATCTCATTCTGATACAAGGTTGCCAAGTTGGCCAGACTGGACTGGATACTTACAATCCTCTGGTCTCACCTGCCATGCAGCTGGGGTTACAGGTGTGTGTCACCATGCCAAGCTTTCCATGGTCTCCTATTGCTACCACAGGAGATGGAGAATCCTACAGTGCAGGGTAAGGGCAGGAGGGCACCGTGCTCTTCAATCAGAGCACTGGTCTGCTGTTCAAATGAAAGACCACACACAGGTGTGTGTAAGAGTGAACGAATCAGGGAGTAAGGATGGCGTGCAGGGAACTCCCTGCTGATCTCCTCCCTACCCTGGATTACTGTATCTTTAAACTGATTATTCTACCTAATGAAATTCCATTTGTCTTCTTGAAAAACGAAGATACCCAGGACAGACAGTATAACCACATCAGCTGCTAACACACCGCTGTCCCTTCCTGTTGGCCGATTAGGAGCTGCCCTCCCCTGCCCCTCTGGCCACTGCCTACAATGCCGCCACCTCTTGTGACCCTGAGACTAAGGTGTTAATCGTGAGCCACAGGACCCTTCTGAACTCCTGGCCAGTGTCCTTTCTGGCTGATAAATTATTGAACACCCATCCCAAGGGGTGGCCTGACTTTTAACTGCCAGAACTCTCCTCTGCAGTTGGTCTGGACTGTCATCCTATGACAACGCACAGGCGGCCACCAGCAAGAAGGACGCATGGTCTCCCCGCTGTGGCCCAGCACAGAGAGCTGGAGGGAGCTGGCTTCTGGAGCTGCCCAACCTCCTTACACTGAGAGGCTTGTTTTTTTTTTCCTGCTAAGGGGACAGGAGACGCTGCCCTCAGCCAGCTCCACATTTCCCTCCTCAGTGGCCCCGGAGTGCCTAAGCCAGACTTTGGAAAAACAGTAAACAGGGCTCCAGCCTTCCCGTCCCCAGCTCCAAGGTGCAGGGAAAGGGCCCAGGGCGACAGGCAGGGCAACAGTTAACTACGACTCCACCCACAGACCTGAGTTGAATCCCAAACCCCTGCCCTCCCGAGGCTGAAGCGGCCCAGCTGTCTGCTTCTGGGTCTACAGGAGGTCACAGAACCATCTCTCCTCATTCCTAACTCAGCAGATCTGGTCCTGGTGTCCCGCAGAGAGCAGGACCCACCCAGCCCACTCCAAGGGAAGGAATTTCAAGAGTGAATGTTTGGAGAGCAATGAATCTGGGGTGATAGCTCTCCCTCCACATCCTCAAGAGCTACCAACGCCTTTTTGCTTCTGATCCAGCAGTTTGAGAGAGTCAAGCTGTTGTGCTTGTGAAACAAAGGTCCTAAGAGATGCCTCGTTCAGTAGACAACACCAGCTTCTCACAGGTCAGACAGGGCGGTGCTGATCCCTACATCAGGAAGGAAATAAGGCAGGCCGATGGTGGGGGCGGCCCCAGCAAAAGGAGAAATAAGGCAAAGGTCCTGTATCGCTGGTTGTCTGACCTGAGTTCTTCATCTCAGGAATGGGGAGTGTCAGACCTTCTCCCAGTAACACCTGTGGACTACAAGCCTAGGGATTGTGTGTGATGTGGGGTCGGGGTCCCCATAAGCCCAGTCCAACAACAGATGCCTGGGTGTAGAGGTCTGGAGGGCGGCCACCTCCACACCGCCTGCTGCCTAAGCCTTCGCTAGGGCTGGGCTGGACCCCACCACATGTCTCTGAGGGAGCAGTTCTGGGAGCAGGGCCACTCTGGGGTGGAACAGCTCAGAGCTCAGCCTTAGCCCTTCTCTCCAGGGGCTGGGGCGGTGGGCTGTTTCCATCACTCCTCCCCTCCCTGCCAGCAGGTCAGACGCTGATTGGAGTCTACAAAGTGGAGGCTTTGTCTGGGGAAGAGAAAAGCAGTAAATCACCTGGAGCAGCTGGCAGGACAGCTGCTCCTGAGGGAGAGGCCTCCCACCTGGGGGCTGCGTGGGGAGCCGGGAAGATGATGGCAGAGCTGAAGCTGAGTGTTGCTTCTCAGTCTGCCTCGGCCGAGGGAGCTCAGCTGGTCTCTGAACCTGGGAGTCGTGGGGCAAGCTGGGTCACAGATGGATGCTGGGACTCTCCGAACACCTCTTTCTGCCAGGACTGAAGAGGCTGGGACTTCCCATGCCCTTGGGGGAGCATGCAAGGGCTCTGCGGGCAGTGGAATCTCCCCGGATCACTATCTGCTACCGTGGGGCTTCAAAGGGAGCCGGGGATCAAGGCCAACCTGTAGAACTAGCCTGAAAATGACTGTGTCCTGGAAAGCCACCTGGAGACATCCTGTGGAAGCTAACCTGCATCCCAGGGAGAATAGACAAGGAAGGGACCTGCAGGACTTGTGATGAAAGCTGTCACACAACGGCAAGTAGCAGTGTGTGCAGTGTCCCTGAGGAAAGGGGCGATGCCAGCGGTCTCAGGTAGGAGCATTAGTGCCCAGGACTAAGTCACCTTATATCTCTGTGGTTTGGAGCAATACCAGGGTTCCTGCAAAAGTTAAGACCTTTAAAACATCTGGAGAATTCTTGGCACACAGCCCTTTCTCAGTCAGTGGCTATTATAACCATTAATAAATTAGGCACCACTACCCTAAATTTGCGTTATCCAGTTTAATGGCCACTAGTCATATGTGGCCATCTAAGCTTTACTTAAAATTAAATAAATTTAAAATTTCGGCTCCTCAGTCATGCTAGCCACATTTCACTGAAGCACAGTGGTTCTCTGAGTCAGGGTCTCACTGTGTAGTTCAGGCTGGTCTTGAATTCACTGTGTAGCCCAGGCTGGCCGGGGAGTCCCTGCCCAGGTCTGGACTAACATCACCATTATGTCATCCAGGCTGTCTCCTCCTGAGAGGCTGGGGAACAAAAGGGCACCCAGCCACGAAAGGGGTAAAGTCATTCTCCTTCAGTGACAATCAATGCCATTTTAAAAAATAAAATCACATAGGCATCTGTGAGTTCCTCCATGTACACAGCACACACACAAACACTGCAGCCCACACTAATCTTCCTGTCTCAGCCTCTTGAATGCTAGGATTACAGACATGAGCCACCATGCCAGGCTCACTGCAGAATATTCCATTAGACAGAGCTGATCTAGAAGCTCTCTAAGGCAACTTCCCATTGCAATATTTTTGGAGTCTATGAGACAAACCAGTTTGTCCTCCCAGCAGCTGAAATATACTCAGTATCCTCAGGAAATACTAAGTCCTTTATAGTCCTAAGCTATACCAGAATGAATGGAAAATTTGCTACCACCAAGAAAAAGTTAAAAATTAAAAATCAAATGGTACATACCAAAGTCCAACCAAAATGAATAGTCCACTGGTTTTTAAATCCTGTGCATTAAGACTCCTCCTCAGGGTTTGAAAGTATTGTCACTAATGCCCTGTTGGGCACAGGCCTCTGGGATACATTATACAACAGCTCCAGTGGGTACGCAGAGCTGTGACAGTAAGGACTGGGACAGTCCAGAGACACGAGGACCTGCTCCCCTCTCCTGCCTTCCTCTCTCCCTAGGACTGGCCAATCTCTTGATGATACAAAAAAGAAGGAGGAGAAAAGCAGGCTTCCAGCAGGTGGAGGTGGACTGACAAAAAAGATGCCACCAAGATGAGCTGCAGGCTTAGGATTCATCTTCCTGGGGCTTCCCTGTGCCCATCCCTGCACCCACCAAGACCTGGAGCCACCCACCCATCCCTGAGCCCACAGCACAGGAAGCAGGCACGGAGGATGACCATGGCTTAAAGAGGAGTGTGGATCCTGCCCGGAGAGCCCACTGCTACTGCAGGGATGAGGGAGGCAGAGGCAGGGCCACTCAGAGGGACACTGCTGCCTCCATCTCCTCTTTGCTGGCCGTGTGATGGGCTTGAAAGAAGCCTGGGCAGCGATAAGGAGCGACACAACGCCTTGGGAGACGAGCAGAGCAAAGGGAGGGATGGAAGCAGCCTTGCTGAGTGACGTGTGAGGAACAGGGAGGGCCGTGTACACGTGCTGGGGCAATGGCTCTGCTGCCACAATTTCTGACTCAACCCGGGCCTCAAACAGCTACAGTAATCGCAGGGCCCAGTGCAAAATAAAAACTTAGGCTCCCTTTCACAGTTAAGAACTTCTTGATGGCAACAGCAGAGCATTAAGTGAAGGAAGGGGCTCCCTTGAGCACGTGGCACCCCCGTGAGGCGGAGCCTGTGTGGGGCTAGTAGTTCTTCTCCACTGCCCCTGGGGGCAGGCATGTGTGAGTACCTCCGTGCACAGCAGGCCCACTCCTCTCTGTGCTCTGCTTTCCCCTCCTTCTTGGCCTCAAATGCCTAGAAACTTGGTATCTTTGGCTCTTCCCTGCCCTCTCTAGTGATGCCCCCGCCTTACCATGCCTGTTTTTGGTTTTCCTGGCCAGTTTGCCTTTCCGAAGCCCAGCTGGGAAATACTGCAGCAAAAGCCACCAGGTATTGGGTTTGCCCTAACTAGCTAATCTCCTTCAAGACTGGCACAGGGGGCACCTGTTCCTGCCCAGTAGGCCCTCCTGGCCAGCGTCCCTGCCCAGGCCCGGCCTGACATCACCATTATGTCATCAAGGCTTTCTCCTTCAGAAAGGCCGGGGAACAAAAGGGTTCCCAGCCATGAAGGGGGTAAAGTCAACATTTCTCCTTCAGTGACAATCAATGACATTAAAAAAAAAATCACATAGGTATGTGTGAGTACCTCCATGTACACAGCACACACACACAACACTCACATGCACACCATCAGCTGAGCGAAGTCAGGGCCTCCACCTCCTCCCACACAGCAAGGGACGCCTCCCGCAGCCTCTGCACAAGCCCAGCACGTCAGGAGAGGATGCCAAGGTCAAAGGGCACACATGCTGTGTAGGGCGAGGGCCAAGGAACTCGGGAGGAATGAGGGGATGGGAACGACAGAAATCTGCTTGGAAGACTGGTCCTCTGTCCTCGGATTTCAGTTTTGCTCCCTCGTGACAACTCTGTCTTCTTGTTGAGTGAAGAGTTTGTCTCTAACTCTGCAGCAGCCGGCTGCCCCACCGTCCCGCTGGAGAGCACACTGGCCCATCTGCCGGGCAGCTGCCCAGGCTCCCGAGCCCCTCAGAGACAATGGCTCCAGCGCTGTGTGCAGAGTGGCCGTACGATCATTGTCTCTGTCTCCTCACAGGACAGACAATGCCGGCTTGTTATCTCTGGCTCCTGGGCCATGAAGTTTGCCCTCTTGCACATATCCCAAGTTCTCCTTCTAATAACAGGAACGGTCTAAAATCGGGTCCCTACTGAGAACTTGCACTTGGTTGTGACAAAGCCCAGTGCAGTGGATGGAGCAGCTACCTGCTCCAAAGCCACCCACCCTCACACACACTCCCAGCCATTTACTTACCACTCTCCAGCCCCAGGCGTCCCCTCTGCTGTCTCTGGCCCTATCTGTTTGCACTGGGAACAGGGAACAGGTTCCCTTTAATACTCACCAGGTCCCTGGTGGGGAGCAATCATTAACAGCCACACACGCTCCCTGGCCTTAACCCCTTCCGTGCTGGGCTGCCTCACATGGCTGCTGAACCACCCTGTCCCCTTCGCACAGCCCCAAGGAAGTCGCAGATCCCACCTTGATGCCACCCCCTGAGCGACGCCTTCATCTCCCATGTGGAGAGGGAGAACCCCTTAGTCCCTCCCAGGCCGCCCCACCTGATTGGAGCACACTCACAACCTGAGGCGCTTGCCTCTGGCGCCATGCCCAACTGGATGAGCCCACATTATGAAATATTTGCCTGGCAGGCCAATCGAAAAGCTAGGATCTGGGGGAGGGATGATATTTTTATTTATTCCTGGAGGAGGGCAAGCCTGAGACAAAGGTAGTCACAGCATCCTGGCCCCACCTGCAACTTCTCTGTCCAGCAACAGAGCCCCAGGAGGCTCCTACGCAGTTTGAGCTCCCAGCTGTTTAGCGGGGTGATGTCTTTGCCTAAATATCTCCCTGCTGCACTCAGGAGTTTGGGGAACTGTGAACTGTAGTCGAAGCTAAGAAGAGAAAACAGACAGCAAGGAATTGCTCCCACCTGCGTGACTGTGCTTCCGCTGGTACTCCTTACATTTTAAAGTTGCAGAAATCATTTTTGCCTCTCTGAAGGGTGCAGCTAGAGAGGGGTGAGTAGAGACAAATCTCTTCTTTATCCCTTTAAAAATAGGCAGCTGATTTGGGGAACTCTAAATCTAGCATAAAAGTGTCTTCATGTAGGATGCATGCAAATCTATGCAGAAATGTGCAAATGAGCAGCTCCGAGCTTGTCGCAGGAAGTCCTTGCCAGGGTCTTCCTACTTTGAGGAAGAGATCAGTAGTCTCTAAGCCTGTATCAGCTGGAGCATAAGGAATTCACACAGCATGTATTTGCTGCACACCTACTACATACAGAGCAGAGAGATTTCATAGAGTAGAGCTTTTCATAAAGCTGAATTGAGATTTTCAACCATAAGCATAACTACGATTAAAATGTACTGAAGACATGCCCGCTCCACATGCCTTCTCCTCTAGGCCCCAGGTGCGTGGTTTGGCTGCTTTGCCTCTTGCCAGCCTGGCTTTCGTAGCTGGCACCTCTCTCTTATCAGCACCAGTTCCTGTTTGCCTATAGGTGGGCCAGCCCTGGGGCTCAGGACCAGCCTGAGAGGGGCCAGGGCCTTATCTTATCTCCCAGGCTCTCTTTCCAGTGGCCTGGGGACTGGCTGGCCTGGGGTTCTTAAAGTGGCTGCACTGCATTCCCACCCGTCCCATCTGCCATCAGGAATGCACCAGAGATCAGTTTAGCAGAGCTGTGCAGAGTTAGAGTTCACCACACCACCTCTCCACCCTTTACTGCCATGGCTGGGGCACGGCTGCTAATGAAATGACTCTAACAGTGAGAGACGCTGAAATGCAAACACCCTCAGTGTGTCCAAGTTCCTGCCCAGGCGAAATGAGTTTGTATGTAGGGAGACAGAGCTAAGGGATGCAAAGCCCACATAGAAAAATCAGTGAAGTGTCCACAGACTAACACAGACTTCTGCACTGATGTCCACAGAAGCTTTATTTGTAATAGCCCCAAACTGCAAACAACCCAAATGCTCCTGGACCCATAAATAAAATGTATATTGTACATTTACACAACACAATACTACTCAGCAAGAAAAGAAGTAAATTACTGATATACACAATAACATTAGGAGAATCTTGAAATAATTACAATAAGTGAAAGAAGCCAGACCCCTCCCCCAAAGTACACACTATGTGATTCTATCATATCATACCCTGAAAAATGCAAACTAATCTATTGTGACAGAAAGCAGCTCAGTGGTTGCCTGGGGACAGGGTGGAGGGAGGGATTACAACGAGGCCGGAAGAAATTTTGAGAAATTATGAGTGTATATTCATTATCTTAACTGTGGTTATAGTTCCACCAAATACATCAACTTATATCCTTCAAATACATCTCATCTATCACATATAAATCATAGGTCAGTAAAGCTACAATAAAGAAAAGCTTAGAGTTAAGACACTTACAACAACAAAACTACTAGGACAGTATGGAGGGAACAGGGTTGGGGCAGAAAGGACAGGCAGAGACGCACAGGGGCCTCTTACTGTGGATTTGGACCTAATAGTGCAGCAGACCTGAAAATGGGCTTCATGGAGATATAGGATTATTTGTTTATGACAGTTGAAGAATGGCCCATAAAACCCTCTACTTCCACAAAGCACTGTCACCATTATCCCATCTGCTTCTTCTGTGGTTTTAGGCATGCAAAAAAGCACCACAGCTTTCATCTGGCAGAACAAAACAAATCCTAAGCTGCAAGGGGTTAGGGCCTGCGGCAGAGAAACTCACCCCAGGTCTTTCACCTGCAGCCTGCAGCGCTTTCCTCCTTGCAGCTGGACAGGTCCCCAACCAGGCTGAAGGTCAGCTGTGTCCCTCAGCCTTCACTCAGTTCCCAGAGCCGTGGGGAGCATGGACCAGCACAGAGGTGACTGCCCAGCTGCGGGCTGCCGGTCAAGGGGCACAGAGGGCACAACAGCCTGGGAGGGACCTCAATAGCGCAGCCTGGTGGGTAGCAAGATCACCTGAGGGGGCACTGCCCCATCAAGACAGTGGGGACCTGTGGAAATGAGGTGACTCAAGATCTGATTAGATCACTTGCTGGATGCAAAGAGGCGAAAAACCCAACCCAAAAGCACTCCCCAGGACAACGGGTGGGTGCGGAGGCAGCTGGAAGCTATTAGAGAGCTCCCAGCCCAGGTCTCCAGGTCTCCGCCTCCTTCCTCTTCCTCCTCTTCCCCACCCCGCCTCTCGTCCTCTGGCCAGGCCCAGGCACAGCTGGCCGGTCGCCCTCCCAGGTTCCAGTGCTGAGGACAGAATCCAGGGTAATAAGCAAGTGCTCCACTGACACTGAGCCGTACCCCAAGCCCCAGTGAGGTAATATTTTTAAATAAAAATTAATGTGAAAAACAAAAAAGCGATACCTGGTATGGTAGCATACACCTATAACCCCAGAAACTGGGAGTTCAAGGCCAGCCTGGGCTACATATGAGACTCTATCTCAAAACAACCAAAAAAATAAAAAGATAAAAGAAGACCTAAACAAAAACAAAACACATGATGAGTGAAGTATCAACACTGAAAATATATAGATATCGAAGCTACATGGGACTCTGTTAATGTCAGGAAAATATATATCAAGAAACAACAGTGGAAAACGTTTAAAGTACAGCCTCAGAATTAGGGAATTTTCCCCTTTGCCTCAGGTCCAGGGGCTTGGACTAGCACTACTATTGATCTAATTTTATTCTTTTTTTTTTTTTTTTTTTTTCAGACAGGGTCTTGCTTTGTAGTTCAGGCTGGGCCTGAGCTCAGCCTCCAACTCACATCACAGCAATCCTCCTGCCTCTGCCTCCTGAGTGCTGGGATTACAGGCGTGAGCCACCATGCCCGACACTGTGGTATGTGGTACTGACTGCTGCTGGGGTGAGTCTCCATGCCCAGTATTGTATGTGGTTACCGAGAATCAAACCCTGGCCCTTGTGCTTGCAAGACAGGCGCTAGAACCACTGAGCTATATCCCCAGCCCTCTAATTTTCTTCTTTTTGGTGGAATGAGGGATCAAACTCAGGACCTTACACTCAACAAGCAGGTGGTAGTACCACCGAGCTACATTACCAGCCCTGATCTAATTTTATCCTAAAAATGATGAAATGTTTCCTTCATGAAATGCTTGCATTATTTCTATTCATAAAGTATTACAGTGAAATATTACCTATCTTGATTACTGAATTTTTTGTTCACTCCTCGCTCCTTACTTCTCTGTGTCACCTCTGGTCAAGGGTGAGGCTGGGTGATGGAAGGGAGGTGAAGAGACTGGATAGGACCACAAAGACCCAGACACGGCCCTGTATCCAAAAACAATAAATAAATACATGAACAATTAAGGAGGAGCTTCCAGGTTAGAGGAGAGCAGAGGCACAATCCTGGAAGGGATTCTAACCACACTGCAAGGACAGAGGGGATGACATCTAAATATGGGCTGTGTCTTAGATGACAGGATTCTATCAACATTTCCAGAATTTGCTAAACTGTTCTGTGGTTATGCAAGAGAATGTCCTCATTTTTAAATGGAAAGAAAAAAAAAAAGATGATGAAGAAAGAGTGAGCAGAGGGTGACAGCTGCCTGACAACTGCACTAGCCCAACTCTCCTCCCTCCGGCCGTCCCTGCTCCAGTTCCAAGCCATCCCAAGAGGGGGCAGTAGGAGATGAGGGAGGCGGCAAGGCTGGTCCAGAAGACAGCGCCCAAGGCCGCTCTCCCCCAGAAACAAGAATTAACCTTAATTCCCAAATCACTCCTCTGTATCCCCAGGAAAATCTGACAGCTGGCACGGAAAGGAAAGGGAATTAACACCTCTCGAAGCCATGATGCAAGGAATTCTCTGCTCATTCCCTCCCACCAGGATGGCGTCCTGCTCTCCTGCAGGAGGGGCCTGGGAGGTCAGAGAACAGGCCCTGGGCTACAGTCAGGAAGCCAGAAGGCTGGGATTTCAGCCCAGCGCTCTTCCCCCTGCATGTTCATTGTGCAACTTGACATTCCCTTCTCATGCATCATCCTGCCGGTAATCTTTCAGTTTATTTTCACTGGGTTCAATCAGCATGAGTCTTGAGACTTCTGGCTCTCAAGTGAGACTGTCCCAGTTCCAATCCTGACTCCACCTGAGGGACTCTGAGTAACAGCCTCTCTGTGTTTTCATTCCCCAGCTGTAAAAAAAGGAGCACCGCATGCACCTACCTCCAGGGTTTGTCTCAGGATTAAATGAGATCTTACCGGTGAAGAGTGTAAAGAGAGTTCAGGCTGGCAGTTAGTAGATGCTCAATAAAGCCAGTCATCATTAGCACTTGCCTGCATCTGCCTTGAACTACTCACCCCAAGACAATGGCCAAATTTCAACTGTAAAAACCCTCAGATGATAAAACCCTTCAGCACGTTGTCACATAAAGACAAATGCTCCATAATTACTCCTAAAGAAGCCATCCATCAAAATGGCATCCAGAGATTCCTAGCTCCAGCCTATAATGCATTTAAAATCAGCTCACCAGGGAAGATGGTGTATTGTCCTCCCAGCACTCAGGAGGCTGAGGCAGGAGAATCACCATGAGTAGGAGGCATAGTGAGCTCAAGGCCAGCCTGAACTATCACCTAGTAAGACCTTATCTCAAACAAAGGAACCAAACCAAAAGCAAACAAACCCAAAAATAAAAGTTAAAAGTATATGTAATCACCTCCCCCCTCAGAGCAAGTGATCATCTGAGGCAGACCTTTCCCCACTGTCCTTAGGAATCATAATCAATATCTGAGACTCTCCCATGGAATGGAGTCTGCCTCTGGTATCCTCTAAACAGGGAGGTGGTCCTTTTTTTTTTTTTTTAAACTATATGGTATCTTTCTTGGAAGTTGAAAAGCAAAGTTAATTCTAAGAGCAGGATCACAGAGCAGAGCTGATCATGAATCCTGAGTCCTGGTGCTGCACTGCCCTATCCAGCAGTACCCTGACCTGCTGGCTTTTGTTCCCGTGAGGCCCCTGGACAAGACAGGGCTTTGCGTCGTCGCCCGTAGAGTGAATGGAGACAGAAGGGGCCCCTGAGCCTGAGTGTCCTGGCTTCTTTGAGGAAAGCCTCTCTCCAAGGCTAAATTCTCAGCTGAATCCCTCTCTGCATTTTAAAGACTCCGTTCGGGAGGCCCACAGCCCAAGAGGAAAACTGAACCCCTAACTCTGTGTCTTGAGGCCCAAGGAGGGGAACACCAAGGACAGGGTGGCTGGAGGTGAAGTGGTAGTCCAATTCAGCGCCACGGTCCTTCTGTGACAGAGGCAGAGCGGAGCAGGCCATTTCCCCACCACGAACAGCCAAGAAGCCCAGGACATACGTGCACTGGGGGATGATGCATGTGGACGCTACCAGCTGAGTGTAAGGCACAAGAAAGGGCTATGTGAGGGACAGGAAAGGGGGTGAGCAGCCAGGATCCAGGTTTGCTGGAACCCGAGGCTTATACAATCTGGGGCCCCCATTAAAAAGACCTCAAATACACAGTCCTGTGTTACACAGGCCCTTGGAAAGGCCGGTGCATGTGAGGGACCCTGGTGCTGAGCCCTGCGTCTCAGGGGGCTCTTGCCCCTTCGCCTACATTTCACTCAGTTGAGTTTCAGCAACTCTTTCATCTCCACCCCAGCACGCTTTCTCTTTCCTTTCACACAGTGCTTTGCCTGACCTGGTTTTTAAATGTGTTGATGGCAAACAGCATGAATTAGAATTCCTCTCCACCTTGGCATGATGGGCATTGGGCCTGCATATCCCCCCACCCATGCTCAGCCCCATGGCTACCAGGGTGGAGTCCCTCCCTATACCACACACTTGGCTTCCAGGAGCCCCACTTCCCTCACAGGGCATCTCAGCTCCCCCCAAGCTGTCGGAGGGTGAAACCACAGCTCCCCCCATAGCCTGGCCCCTTGCATTCCAGCCCTGTGCCCAGAGTTTGACCTTCTCTGTGGCTGGCTACAGATGTGTCCTGTGTTACAGAAATAGCACAGCCCCTGGGCCCTGCAGGCCCTGTGCTGCTCCACTCAGAGACACCCATCTCCCAGCTCTGGAGGAGCCAGGCAAGGCTCGAGGCTGGGCTCTGGGCTGCAGCGATGCCTCCCACACACCCTCCTAGAGCAGAGCCTGCTCTCCCTGGGGCCCAGGACCTCTGTTCCTCCACCTCACACAGGCAGTGCCAGGGGTGGGGGTGGGGGGTTGGGGAGGAAGGCAAGAAGGGGAGCAAAAGCAAAGGGAGCCAGTGCCCAGAAAGCTTCTGCAGTGTGAACCCAGCGGAGTGGGGTCCAATCAGATCGCGGCTGTACCACCCTTGGCCACGCTTCAGACTTCTCTTGCCAGCGCCATCCCAGAGAAAGGAAAAGAAAGGAGACAGGGCAGAGATCAAGACTGACACAGAACGAGAAAGGCCCTTATGACTCACACATCCTTCTTCCTAAAAAAGTCCTGCTTCTGACAACCTGTGTGATGCGCCATGTGACCCTTCCATAATCTCCTGGGAGGAAGACACGATTTGCCTAAGTGTCCGTAGTTTTTCTCTCATTGGAAAAATCTCAGAACAAAGACCAGTCCTCTCCCCTTTGTTTTCCTCTTTTGAATTAGGACTTCTGTTGTGGCTAAGGTCCAAGCTGAGCAGTAGCCAGAGAGGACCAAGTGTCTGCCTGGAGCAGCTGATGTCCAAGGGCCTTTCTCTCAGCTGATCTAGGAGAGAACTTTCGGCTCCTTCATCAGATGGGGAGGAGGTAGGGTGGGAGGAGGGCAAGTCACCTCACAGTACTTCCTGTTCTGCTTCTTACTACCAGTGGGAGTTTGGACAAGTTATTCAACCTATGCCTCAGTTTCTTCATCTCAAACATGAGGTATTAGTGGTTTCTACCTTCTAGAATTTATCATAAGGATTTACTGACTAAATATGCATAAAATGTTTATATAATGCTTGTCACACAGCTAATAGTCATCATCGCCTCAGCCTTCCACGTTGTGGGACCACCAGAAACAAGAACTGGTGTTCTGTACTCTCTGCATTGCTAAACGCAGGTTGTTTGTCGTCAAAGATCATAAAGTTGCAGGTCTAGGGAATCCAGCCTTCCCAAGGTCTACTACTGTAGGTCAGATATAGGCATCTCAGTCGGGACCCCATGGCTGGTCTCCTGGGCTGCAAAACCACAGACCACCACCTCCAGCTCACTTGCCTAAACCTGAATACCTTTCTCATGGTCCAGAGTTGGCTCTGGCCTCATGAAGGCTGTATTTGGGACAGAGGAATGTAGAAGAGCTCTCTCTGGCATTTCTGGCTGTAGTCGAAGGCTTATCTCTTCTCTTTTCTGGGGACTGTTTGGATGACAGGCAGCGGTCAGCCAGGAATGCTCCCAAATTCCATGTATGCTGGCCCTGCCCCTGTCTCTTTTGCAGGAAAAATTCCACATCAGTTGATTTGCTCCTAACCCAATCAAGATGGCCACCGTCATCCTCCTCAGGAGCCCAAGATGGAAGGAGGGACAGTGGATAAATTCCATTACATTATCAAAACTGAGTTTACAAACAGTGATGAGCTTTCCAACTGTGAGGCTGCCGTCCTGGCATCTGATGGAACAATACAGTCTGTTATGAAGGACTTCCTTGAAAGGGTACAGTCTTATCAGTGGATAGGACTGGGGGGGTGGGGTTAGCCTTCATCATTAGACTTCATCTCCTTTCTACCCACAGGAATATGGCAAGAGAGGTCGGAGTGTTTAAACTCTCCAAGCCAAACTCCTTCAGGTTTAGGGTCTAACTCCTTTCTAGAAACTGCCCACAGCCCAGTGTCTGAGGCTACCACAGTAATAGCCACATTCCTAAAAGCTGAGGAGCACGTCTTGGCTCTCTGGCTATCCAATCTCAGCTCTGCCAAAACCCTCCCAAAGGGTGAGAACTGGGTCTGAGGGAAGAAAGCCCCTCTTCTCGAGGTCCCTTTACAGGTAGCAGGGACACAGGAGAGATGCTATTCTTCCTTCTCTAGCCTGTGTGCTATGCAGAAAGCTGAAAGGCTGACTGCAGCACAGGAGAGAGCCAGCACAAGAAAAGGAGCACAGGCCTCTGAGCTCTGTCATGGTTTAGATGTAGATGTCCCCAAGAGTCTCATGCACTTACGGGTGGGGTTTGGAGAAGGTAAAGCATGATGGGGGACTGTAGCTGACTTGCTGTTAGGAAGTGGGGCCTGCTTCAGAAAAGATGGGTCACTGGGGGTGTGGCCTGTAAGGGGTTTTCTCCTTGCCTGCCTCTTCCCTTTGCTGTCTGCTTCCCATCACCATGCCATGAGTAGCTCTCCTCCACCATGCCCCCTGCACACTGTCTATGCTGCCTTGGAGCCAGCTGACCATGCAAGGACTGAAACTACTGTGAGCCAAAAGAATCCTTCCTGTCCTCTTTTAAGTTGCATGTGTCAGATATTTTGTCCCAGGGGCAAAGTGACCAAGTCAAGCCCTGAGAGATATTGTGGTGCCTTATAATTAAATCTCTCTGGGGACTAACACTGCTTTGAGCAGGTTCAGCAACTTGTTCCCAGAAGTCAAAACTAAAGCAGGGGAGGGGCCAGGTGACTTGGAGGACACAGCACCTCTCTCAAGGAGAATATATGGCTTCCTTGAAGAAGACATGGAAGGAAAAGGGAAGAAGGGCTAGAAGCGCTGGGAGCTCCAGCCCTGTGGGGCCAAGGCCCTCTGGGAGAACAGGGAGGAAGGTGAGGGTCAGAGAAAACAGGCAAGTTTACTAAAACAACACAGAAAAGCTCCTGGGATAGTTAAGAAGTATCCCAGCCGCAGCTCACGATTGATAGAAGTTTCAGTCCTTGCTTGGTCAACTGGCTCCAAGGCAGGGTGGACAATGTGCAGGGGGCATGGTGGAAGAGAGCTATTCATGTCAAGAGAAACTGTGGCCATAATAGTAAACTAACATGCCTGAGGCAGTTGGCAGATGGGTACTGATGCTGCTGACCGAAGGGCTCAAGGACCTCAGTGGCTAGGCTATAAGCAGACATGCCTTTGAGACAGTTCTGAAGACACCATCCCTGACAAGAAAAAAAATCTTGCATTACTCTGCTGTACTTTCCAAAGCATGCAGATCCTCTGCCATCTTACAGACTCCCAACTCTCTCAGACCAGCTGATCCAGTCTGCCCCTCGAGTCTTTAGGAAAGTCTACATCCCCAGCACCAGTTCCATGAGTAATGGTCCCTTTAAGAAGATAACGCCCCCATCCTTGTCTGTTCTCCAGGTGGCTAGAGCGGATGTGCCTTGTTCCCATGGCAACTAACCTAACTGTCCTTCTAATGGGTATTTTCCTAGAGCAGGACACTCCTCCAAATCAGCTGCCTCACACTACTCTGAAGTCCATAGCCACAGGCCCCTCCTTTCACCAGAAAGCACCAGGAATATCACTGAGTCCAAAGTTTGCCTGAGCTGAGCTGATCCAGGGATGGTGGATCATGGCATCACCATGTGATGGGATTTAGCAGGCAGCAGAGGGAGGCTCCCTGTGCCACTGTCCAACAACTGCCCAACATCCATCGTTCCAATGAAGTGTTAAAGGCACAGTGTATCCGCAGCAGATTGAATTAGCACTTTTTCCACAGCACTAATAAAGGCCAGCAAGACCCCTAATCAAATTCCCCTGTTTCAAGCTGCACATCACTCCTGTCCTTGTCTGGTGATCATTGTCCTTGTAAACAGACCTTCCCTCCAGATGGTCACTACTCGAAGCAGGACTTCTACAGCCAGGGGCAGGGTGGGGAGGCAGGAAGCGCTGTGCATTCCGTCAGTGGTGCACAGGGTATGTTTCCACGGCGGATGATACTTCTCACACTAAACCCAACTTGACCCCATCTGTTCTTGGCTGCCACAGCCCCCACAAAGCCAGATGGATTCCTATAAGCCACAAAGTTGACTGAACTCTAGCTTCCTCCCTTTTGAGTTTTTAGCCTACTGGAATCCCAGAAGTCAATGTATAAATAAGAACGGGCCAATCCATGATTACTATCAAATGTGCAGAAAGTGGTTTTCTCATCAGAGAAGATGCCAAAATCAGAGCTCTCCGCTCCCACCATCAACTCTGCTCCACTCGTTCCTAAAGAGCAAGTTCTATATCTCAGAGGAAAACGACCAGTTCTGCGGGGAGACAAACCTGGACCAGAATCAGCTCAGCCATGCACCAGCCGTAGGGTACTAGCCAGTCCTGATCCTCCCAAAGGCCCAGTTTCCTCATCTATAAAAGGGAAGACCAACTCCAGCCTTATATAATTACATGGGACCGTATAGAACCGCACTGTCTCCACAGCATACCAAAACCCACAGACATCCGAAACAAAGCTTCATCCTAACTCGACTGGCACAAAAATCCAACCATTCTTGAACCTAATTGGCAGCAAAACATGACCTGATCCTGGTATGAGACTTTTTTAGCCCGAATTTATCCCACTAGGTGGTTCTCTCACTAAGTCTTACTGCAGCAACATTAAAATCTTTCCTTGTGGAGCTGCTCCAGATCCAACTGGAGGTTTTATATCACACACAGTATGGACCACATTGCTGTTTTAAAATCCACAGGCCCCACAAGTTGCAGATAATGAACTGTAGAGCCACAGAGTCATTTCTCTGGCTCCAAAGACAGGACAATCACCAGAGTTACTTAAGTGAAAGCTGCAGACAGCCATTGAAAGCCCTTGCCTCATCACCAACCTGGAGAGGGTCTCTGGGTTCCCCGCAGCCTGGAGCTGGCTCCTTGGAATACAAGCTGCCATGGGGCAGGGAAGCGGACCCAAAGACCAGCCCACGAGAGTCTGCTGCTTCTCTACCTTGAGCAGAACTGGCAGAGGCAATGCACTGTTGTGATCTGGTTAGACTTCAGGTATAGACATGCCTGAGGATTCCTCACATGCCTCCAACTCCCCACCTCATTGGGCTGGCGGCCATCTCTCCACCCTACCACCACCCTATGGCTTCACTTGCACCACGCTCCCTACAAACACCCGCAGGGAAGTGACCCAGCCTTGGGGAACTGGAAGCAAAGTAGGAGGGACTCTGAGTTTACAGGGACTTGCACCGAGGAAGGAGAAAATTCTGAATGTGAGGGGGTGAGGCAGATGGGACGCTTTGGGCAGGGGTGGGGGACACGTCCAACATACAGTGGAACGGGTTTGGCATGTTTCTCCTGGAGCCATCTCATGGCCCCAGGAGGTCTTCAAAGTGAGAAGCCAGCCTTGGTCAATACCAACAATCGTGGGCAATTCTCTTCCCAGCTCTCCTGGCCCTTGTCCAGTATTTTACAGGCTCCACTTTCTCTGAGGCACAGTCACCCAAGTGGACTTCTCAGTTCCGACCCTGGAATATCCAGCTTCCTCTGGCCACCTGAAGCCACTTCTTTCAGACACAACTGTCGAACAGGCCTGCCATTCTAACAGAGATAAGAGACACTCCTTCTCTTGGAATGGTAAGGTCAAATTGAGATTCATAAAGAGGCCCCATTGTCAGTCGAATGGAGAAGTAAGGCATGGACAGCCAGGAGAGATAGACTGAGCGGCTCCACACTACAAGGCCAGTTAGACATAAACCTAGGCCTGGAGTCCAGATGTTGTTCATAACCTACCCATGGCAAAGATCTCCCAAGGTTTCCATCATATCTTTGTTAACCTTTGCATTTGGAAGCAGCCATGCTAATGGTTAGCACCCTCTACCCTCCTGGAACATCTCAGAAATGCTCCTTTCTATCTTAGACCTACCCAAACTTAGAACAAAATCCTCCCTGGAGAAAGCCACGGGAGAGGTGACCAGAGGTGGGCAAAGAGAACGACTATCCACCACCATCATTCACCTGCCTCAGCCCGAGGTGGGGGCACTGGGATGGGCCACAGAGTGGTCAGCAGAAGCTCCTCAAATGGCAGAGATCTTTAACATGCACCTTGTGAGGCTCTGTTCATTGTGTCCTTTGAGCAGGTCCTCACACATGGGTTTGGGCTTGGTCTCTTCACCCTTCCCAAGGGCTGTACCACTCTGTACTGTGCAGAGGTCTCGTGCAGGGTGGAATCTTAGCATCTCTCCTGGGTCTCCCAGATCAGAACCTAACACCCCTCCCCTAGCCTGATCTACCTTTCTCTGCTCCAGGAAAGCTTGAGGGTCTCCATGCCCCCACACTGAAACACTTTCTTAATTTAGGAACTTTAATTATTTTCCTGGAACAGTAGGGTTCTCATTTCAGGGCATAAAAATGATATAAAAAATAAGAAAATTCTTTCCTATAAAGATGCCCCTGGGCACTCAGAAAAAGCACCCTCGGCTAAACCTTAAAAAAAAAGCACCTAGTCAGTTTCTGAGATTTCCCCATTCCAAGCTCTTGCTCACACAAGTCTTTACATATGTGCACACCAACCACATATCTTAAGCTATAACAGTGGCACAGACCCACGCATTTGTTCAAGTTCCAAGCCTGAATCCTCAGAACCTACACAACAGACACTCCAACGTCCCGGGGAGCTTTCCATGTAGAAAAGTCCCAAGCATATTCTTTTTTTTTTTTTTTTTTAGGTTTTTTGAGACAGGGTCTCGCTTTTGTGGTTCAGGCTGGCCCTGAGCTCAGCCTCAAACTCACATCACAATCCTCCTGCCTCTGCCTCCCCAGTACTGGGATGACAGGCGTGAGCCACCACGCCCGGCACTGTGGTATGTGGTACTGGTTGCTGCTGGGTGTGGGTCTCCACACCCAGTATTGTTATGTGGTTACTGGGGAATCGAACCCGGGTCCTTGCGCTTGCAAGACAGGTGCCGGAACCACTGAGCTAACTCCCCGGCCCCCCCAAGCATATTCTTGACAGCTCAGATTCCCCCTTCAACACCTGCCACCAGGTTTTCTGTGCCTTGGCCTCTTGATGGAAGATGACGTCTACCATTTCCAAAAGATGACCGTCGAAGCTGAACAAGCCAGGCCTGATTTACAGACCCGAGAAAAAAGGAGTGTCTCTGATCCCTTGCATTTGGGACACAGCCGAAGAGCAGGTAGCTCCTGCTCCTATGTCAGGAGCCAGCGTGAGCCCCTCAGATCCCGAGGGCCCCGCAGGGAAAGAGTAAAGGTAACGAATGAGACCAGAATTCAGGTTTTCAACAATCACTCATCCTAGGAGGCCTTATCAGCAAATCTGTTTAGAGAAGATCCTACAGGCGAAATTTTTGGATGTCATGGGCCAGTAAAAAAATTTTAAATGAAATGTGAGGAATCAATATAAACTTTCTAAGGTTTTGTTTTGCCAAATAAGGCTATTGTGAAAGCCTAACTCCTCTCTATCCCCACCATCAGCTTGTGAAAAGAATCAGAAAGCAGATATTTTAGCACATCTTCCCCCCAAAGAAATCTTTTAAATTGAATGTCTTTTGCTTTCTAAAAAATTCAGCATATTTCCCCTACTTTTCTCATTTCAGATTGGTGAAAATGATCACAGAGCAAATTTGACATCTTATTATTTCTTTAAGGCACTGGGGGGTCCAGTCCAGGCCCTCACACATACAAGCAAGCACTCTTCCAGTGACCCACAACCCCAACCCACAGACCAAAATTTGAGTCCCTGGGCCAGACAACCTTTCCATTTTAGCCTGAGCTTAAAAAGTAAGAAATCTAAACTTTGGGGGAATTTAGACCTTCCAAGAAACCTGTGCTGGACACGTGTGGAAAGGAAGTTAAATAAGCACACTGTTTGGTTTATGTGAAGGGCACTCAGTTACAAAGCACAGAACAATTTTGGTTATTTTAGAAATCAAGTGTTCAGCGAGCACGTACCCCCATCCTTGGCACCACCTACATTTCCGAAAGCTTGGCTTGGGCAAATGAATCAGGGAGTTCATTTCACTGTCCCCTTGTCTTCTAATAATGGCAGGGAATGATAGTTTACTCTCCCTTTGCCTGCGTAAGTAATTCAGGGTGAAGAGAGAAAAGACAATTTGCCGCAAGCCAGGAATTATCTGAGAGATAAAGTGGGCCTGTGATGGGCATTGCAAGACATCAAACCAGCCAATTAACAGAGAGAAGGCCCACTGGTGCCGCTCAATTGCACAACGAAGGGATGCCGAGAGGACTGACTTCACCCCAGGGAGCCGGCTTCCCACTCTGTCTTTTGCAGATATTGCTTCTCATTCCCCCATGATGGAGTAGGAGGGACAAAAGGGTAGAGGGACCCGCAGGACAGGCCGTGTGCGGGCAGAGGGACACCAGCACCAGATGCATCAGATGAATCGCTGGATCTTGACGCTAAGTCCCGCCTTTCTGCTGACTAACAGAGCAGAATCTCCTGGCTCTGTTTCTCAGCTGCACTGTGAGAACAAGCCCTTTCTCACAGGACCACGGTTATACCGCGAGCTCTTCTGAGGCAGAATCACATTGGGAGCATGACTCTGAGTGCGCGCTGGGTCTGAGCCGGAAAGCACAACAAAACTAGCAAGAGAAGACGGTTATTACTCTCTGTTGGCCTAAATTATACACAGCACCATCTCCCAAACACACAATGATGCTGGAAATGCCATTTGGAGTAGGTGGTGATAGAAACTAAAATTTTTCAATGCCCATAGTTGCAAAAATAACCAGATTGCGCACCCTACTAATCATATTGTCTAATAAATAATTGTGCCATTGCCTCCCAACCTCAGCTGCACTGATTCCTTGTGCTCAAAATATATTTTTACTGTAGTTCACCCAGCTGACAGGGCCTCTCATACATCTACCCCATTATACTCACAAGTCAGCAGGCAAACCCTGGTTTACTGGATAGCGTCTCTGTGGGCACTCAGATGTGGCTGCCTGCAATCTTTGAATGCATCCGAGCGTGGGCTCCTGACCCCCCTCTCCTTGATCCTTTCCAATCACCACGTTCTGCCTCTGGCTTTCTCCTGGACACTTCTCTTCCAGTGCAAATGTCAGGGCCCCAGATCCGCCTTTCAGAAACCACCGCTGGCTCTAGCTGAGTCGCATCCCTCCCGGCCCACCACCACTCCTGCAGCCTGCCTCACCCGCCTGCGGCCACAGCCCAGGCACGGCTGAGTTTCCTCAGCGAGGCCAGGCTGCCCAGGCACCAGCTCTGCACCAGGTGCCCGGCACCTGCTGATAACAAACCCAGGGAAGACAGAATGCATTCAGCCAGGCTACCTGTCACCCACCAATCACCTTCCCACCCAAATTCTGCTTTCAGGCAGAATGCCAGCCCCACCCACTCCAAAAAAACGTTAGCCTCTCTCCTGCCTGTCAGAGACCCTTGGAGAAAGTGCTCCTGCCACTTCCTTCTCAGAGCTTTGATCCCTCAGGCTGGCTCAAGCTACCCACACATCAAGGCCACGCTGGACCCCATACCACTCAGGGTTAGCGTCATTCAAAATGTACCAAGAGCCTGCCACACCCAGCATTTGCTCTAGGGGCGCAGGGCCCTTGGACACACCTCTAGGACACTCCCACTCTCTACACTTCCTCTGCAACCCCCACCATGTGAGAGAAGGGAATTTTCTCTAAATTCCTAATGGAAGACTTCAAGGCAAGAAAGAAGGGATAAATAAAAGGAAGAGAAAATAAAAGGCAGCTTGCAGCCAAACTATGAATGGAAGTGACCTCACCGTCGTACCCATCATCTCCAGGGGGATACATTAGTCTGCCGGACGCAGGCATGTGCGTCTTTCTCCCTGGTCCTCCTCCCCATGGAAGGCTGGGGCAGCCCTGGGTCTTCCCATCCGAGGTCCCCCAGATCTTGATTTACCTTTCATACAGAAATGCAGAGCCCAGCAGAGAGGATGCAGACCGCTGACAGAAAAGGGAAGAAGCAGGAATCTTGATCGGAGAAAATTCCCAAGTGTGGTGAGAGCAGTTCTCACAAGAAAAGAGACAGGGAGAAAGCCGGACTTGAGAATTTCCCCAGCAAGCCTCCGGCACCAGCTCTCTCCTTGCTCCTGCGCTGACTGAAAACCAAAGGAAAGTTTCCCAAAAAAGCTGGGTCTGAAATCTGAAACTGCAGGTTGGCTGGATCCTACACAAACATACTCACACCCCCGGCTGGCTCCCGGCCGGCCGTGGGCTCCTGCCCTGCTCCTCAGTGATATCACACAGTCCCGGCCACCACGATTCCAGAAAGCCTGCAGTGACGGGTTCGGTCCACAGCCCTCCCAGCCCTCCATCCCCCTGCCCTCAAGTCCAAGTGCTGCAGAGATGCTCATGGGTCATGGCCATGAGGGTGACAGGCCAGTTCTCAGCTTAGGAGCAGAAATTTTTAGACTGTTCTTTCATGTCAAAGAATATTCTCCTAAGGGTTTGTGGGATGCTGAGGCAGGAAGATCACAGGTTCAAACCCAGCCTTGGAAATTTAGAGTCGGCCTCAAAATGAAAAACAAACCAAGGACTGGGGAGTGACAGCTCAGAGTGAAAGCCCTGAGTTCATCCCAGTCTGTGTTCCTTTCTCTCTCTCTCTCTCTCTCTCTCTCTCTTTCCCCTAAGGGTCTGAGTCAGGTTCCTGACTGGGTATGATATACAAACCGCTAGACCCACCTTTCCCTCCTCTCACTTTGCAGCATGGTTGTCTTATGTGCTGCTCCTTCCCTTCGGTTTCCACCCATAACTGAATCAGTCCAGGTGAGTCCAGGAACAGGCTGTACAGTCAGAATGACAGATCCATCCTTTTGCAGAAGTGAAAGCTGGGGCCAGGAAGCACAGAGGCAAGGCAGCGTCAGGAGAGACCCCGGCCCAACGTGAAATCTTGGGTGGTAACATGGACGTAAGGGTCGTACAGGTCAGACGACAAGTTTCCCAGCACTCAGACTATGAGACAGAAGTCCCTGCCTCTGAGCCTCAACTTCCTCATCTTAAAATAAGGTTCACGATGCCACCGCAGAGAGTAAAATTAAGGAACGTCCCCAAGGCAGTGGCATGAATGTATGCCATCGTTCCCCCTCCCTGTTCATTATTCCATGCTTCCTTGGCTTACTTCTGACTCGGGACAAGAACTGTCAATTGCCTTGAGTAGTCACTATCCCTTCAGGCGTGGGTTTTATGTTTCTCATTCGTTGTCTTTCTGCCAGTCTGACTACTAACCTCCTAGGTTTACTCTGTACAGTGCTCAGAATGCAACGTTTCACTCCTATCAAGGGAAATCTTTGCTCTGCAGGCCCAGGTCACGGTCACTGCTGTCCTACCTGCAGGGGTCCTTCACGGCTCCACTCCAGGGAAAGGAACCAGACTTCACTTTAAAGCTGGCATGGCTAAGTCAAATTAAGACTGAGCATCAGCGATTGACACTACGCTACCACTAACACTATGCTACCCTCCTGTCAAAGCATTGTCAACAAAGGCAGAATTAATTAGGTATGCTACAACTTGGGTTAAAACGGGTTATCACTACCTGTATGGTTATATTTGTCAGAGCAGCAGCCGACAGACTTCAGGTAAAGGGCTGGATGACAGATGCTTTCAGCCTCAAGGGCCAGACTCTCCGTCACATCCACTCAGCTCTGCCCTGTACGAAAAGCACAGAGGAGGCCCTGGGCTCAACCCCCAGGAACACAACAGCAACAACAACAACAAAAGTCATGGCTTTTTTTTTTTTTTTTTTTTTGAGACAGAGTCTTGCTTTGTAGTTCAGACTGGCTCTGAACTCACTGTGTAGCCCAGGCTGACCTTGAACTCACAGAAATCCTCCTGCCTCTGCCTCCAGAGTGCTGGGATTACAGACGTGAGTCACCATGCCCGAACTGTGGTATATGGTTATGGGGGATCAAACTTGGGACCTTTCAATTGCCAGACAGACAGTGGAACCACTGAGCTAAATCCCTGCACCGAAAGGTAGTTATTTTACTTTTAAAATATGTTTCTAGAAAAGAATTCATGGATAGGCATTTAAAAAAAAAAAAATATATATATATATATATATATATATATATATATATATAGGCACATGCTTGGTTCAGGGTCACACAAGATCAGGTGGTAAACTAGGTTAATAGATGGGTCATAGTTGGTCAACCGCTAGCTTGAAATATCAGGAAAGAAGCAGTTGACATGGTGACAGATGATCTCTAAGAAGGGGTCTAGGGTAGACTGCGTGGGAGGAGGAAAACTTTCAAGGAATACTTTTCTCTGCCATTTCAGTACTGTGACCTGAGCATGCTCAACACAATTCTTAGAGGGTTCACATTTTGACTTTCTGACTTCCATCCACGTCAGTATTAAGTCTCTCCACCAAATGGGCTCCCAGTGCCCTACACACCTCAGTCAGCAGTCACCCCAGATGGCCTCACACCACCACCCACTTCCCACCTCTGAAAACGCACCTCCAAGAAAGCCCGGGGCTCTTTCAGACTAGACTTTCCCTCATTGCTTCTTGCCTTTCCTCCCAGCTCCTCCAGCAGGAATATGGTGCAAGTGGTTCGGCTGTCTCCTCCCAGCCATGACACAGTCAGGAACACGGCAGGGAAAAGATGTGTTGACAAAAGCTGGTCCTACGACACACAGTGGAGCAGACGGCACAAAAGCAAGAGCTTCGCAAGGGTGGTAAAAAACACTTAAGAAGAAAGATGTAGAGCCAAAAGTGGATCCAGAGAAAGGATGGAGAAAGAGGCTAAGGCCCCCTCTGGTGTGTCAGCCCACAGCAGACCGCTCTCGAGCTGAGGGACTCTGGGGATGACAAGATGAAAACCTTTTACATTTGGAGGTGGGGGCTCGGCACTGAGGAGTCTGCTCTCCCCGGGAACTCGGGAAGAGCCCGCAGCAGCAGCAAGCAGGGGAGGTGGCTGCGCGGGCTGTCGCTGGCTGTGTGCGGATGTCGCAGGCGGCTCGGCTCGCTCACTGCTGTGGAGAGCAGCGGAGCCCAGTGTGGGAGGCGGTGTCAGGAGGCTTTTCTGCCTCCACCCTTTGTCTCCAGTTCTGGAACTGAACAAATGAAGACTTCCTGAGTGTGCAACCAAAAGTCTAATGGAAACCGCCAAACGTAGTAAAGTTTTCAAATATTTCTTCCTTCCAAGATGTTCAAAAGAACTAAAAAATACCTTCGCTCAAAAATGTTTACCCTGTGAAACTGAATGTCATTCCTTTTCCTAGTTCCCAACAGGAAAGTGCTTGGGTTACACTGTAAAGGGCACTGTTTTATTTCTTTATAGGAAGAAATTTCACTACCATTCATGGCCATATGGACCCTAAAGCCCTCACATTCAGAAAAAGGAGATGGAACTGACCCATGGCATCTAGTGCTCCCTCTGATGCCAGCCCCACCCCAGCCTCACTTCTTACAACAGGCATCAGACGGTGCCAGTGGGGAGGCACTTCGTCCTTGTCTCATTTCATGCTCAGGTGGGTGGCAGGAGTGCCATTTTACAGCATGAGGGACTCGGGATCAGAGGAGTTAGCCAACTTGCCCTTGGTCACACAGCAAGTAAGAGGCAAAGCCAAAATTCAAAGCTAGGTCGGCTCAGTTTCACCATAGTGCAGCACTTCCAGAAGAGCTGACCATCTCTACTACCCTCACCCTGTCCCTGACGTGGGCAAAAGTGACCGTTTCCAACAGAAGTCTGCAGGAGAGCAGCGCACAGCAGCCTCACCAGACTTGCCCTCTGGAGGCATCATGCCTTCCTGGTGCAGGAACTGAGGCAAAGACAATCCAAACACAGATACCAGCATCCCAGAGAAGCCCAGGCCAGCGCCCCCACCCCGGCTGACAGATGGCACCCAGCCTTGTGCCTTCCTGCAGCCTTTGCAAGGCCTGCCTCCACGCCTCACAATGGGGCTGTGGAGTTCAGGAGCCCATGAAGCATGGCATTGTTTGAGTGGCACAAACAACATTTACCTGGGTCCTGGCACCATTTTGGGGCAGCCCTGCTTTTGGTAAATATTTGGCTGGCTTGTCCAGAAGAAGGCCAGGAGGACAAGGACTCTGCCCACATTCCAGAAGCCCTGTGCTGGGCAGGTGGGTCAGACAGCACTGGGGTGGGTGCAGCCACGATCTTGGGCATCAGCAGAGAGTCACCAGCACCAGCACCATGGTGCTCTGAAACATCTGCAGCAGGACCTTTAGCCCAGCGTGCCGACCTCCAGGAACCCACACTCCCGAGCTTACTGGCTCAGGAATTCCCTGGATATACTGGATGACTTCCCACTGCTCCAAAGGGGAAACCACAGCTTCTACAGGAAGTTAGTACTGAGGCCAGAATGGGCCCGAGTCTAGTTCTTTTCTTCTCAGTCGCTGGTGAGAAACTACGCACCTGCACCTTGCAGGAAGAACTGGAAGAACTCACAATGCTCTTCCTCCAAGCCCTCATCTCAGGTGGCTGTCTGTCCCAGAGACCTTCACCTGCACTCAGGAGCTACTTTTATGTGTCACCTCCTTGGGAGAGGTGGTCATTACCAGAGAGCACCATGTAGGTGTCTAATTAAACAACCAGCAGCAAATGCAGAAACCTATTCAAGCTACCCCACTGAGCATCCTCCCCAGGGATCCTCTTACAGGCGACTCCCTCCCTGAGCTTCCTGGAAAGGTCCCTATTGTTAGCCTAGAACACAGAAAAGTGTCCGATTCAGCCCACCTATTTATCTGCTGGCACACATTTTCTCCCTCTGCTCATTTCAAGCTGTGGCCCCAGAACTGTGAGGCACAGCAACCTTGGTTGGTGGGCAAGTGGAGGCCCTCAGGGGGAGGAACAGTCTTCAGAAGGTGTCCTCTTACCTGGCCACATTAACATCACACAGCCCTATCTCGTCATCCTGGCATTTTGAGGTCAGGGTGCAGGAGGCACCTTCAGGCGGCTGAGGAGATGGCAGAGGTGGAAATGGGCAGGGTGAGTGGCTCGCCACACTGTCCACCTGTGTTGCTGAGGCCTCCTAGCTGCACTGCCACTCACCTGTTCCTGTTTCACCCTTTAAATGGAATGTTCCACTTGCCCTGGAAGCCTGGGGAGGGTAGAAATTTCCTGTTCAAGAACAGCTTTCCTTTCTACAGACTAAGTCTCCGGAATTCCATCCAACACTCCTGCAAATCACAAAGGAGGGGAATGGCCAAGAGCGATCACAGAGGAGGACCCTGGAGAGAAAGACCTGTCTCTGACTGGTCACACTGCCCCTACCCTGCGGATGGTCTCGCCCAGCAGGCTGAAGGGAAAACACACGCTCTACTGCAGCTCCTGGCCAACCCACTCTCGGTCCTTAGGTGGGCACCTGACAGAGCTGGGACAAGAAGCGTGCGTTCCCCTCGCCTCTCCTGTGCCCTTCCCAGGTTTTTCTCGTCTTCCTGTCCTTGGTCCTTATCACTGCAGCGCACAGAACTTCACACACCCCATCTCTCGCACTCACAAAGAAACAGAACAGGTGAAGACGCTTGTGTTGATGCCCAAGAGCCTTTCAAAGGGCACGTGTGCCCAAGCTGTGCGGCGGGGAGGGGCAGCAACAATCCAGGGACGAGCCCAGGTGTCTCATTCCACAGGGATTCCGGTCACCCCAAAGCCACACCCTGGAGGTATCAGAGACCTGTTTGCCCTCACGTGCCCTGAGCTCTGCCAGGTTGGCCCAGGACACGGGCACACTCTTGTTCCACTGTGATATGTGGGTTCCTTCTGGCAGAAATGGGAGAATGACTTTTCTTTCCAATCGTTGGACCCTATCCAGCTGTTTTCCAATTCCAATGAGACAAAATGGACTTTAGAGACAAAAGAAAAGGTTTAGGTTAGATGGAGAGGAGCACTCACATGGACAATAAGAGGAACCTTTGGCTTTTGAAGACAGAGCTAATTTCCCTCCTTCAGGGTTGGGCTTAGTGCCTGTTTTCGCTGTTACCCTGTTCTCTAGAAAATCTCAGTAGGCCTTCCCCTTCCTTTCCTGCAGCTTAAGAGCCTAATTCCTTGGTGTGGTCCCCAAGACCTGCCATCCTTCAAAGGTCACACCCTACAGCTCCATATGTAACGTTTCTAATCCAGCCAAGCTGAACAACTTGCTATTTCCCTCAAAGACGCTGAGCATTTCAGCTCTGGCTACATAGCTCCAAGTCATCTTGCCCCAGGGTGGCCCAGGCCTCGTCAGCCACTAGAGCAAGCTGTTCTTTAAGTAAGTGGCAGGTCTCAGCCCCAAGGATCATTTTACAACCTGGCAACTTCTCCAGAAAACATTTCCTGACTCCATCCCAGATGCCTGTTGGGTCTAAATCTCCCAAGGTGGGTGCTGAGCTCCTGATGAACTAATGGGCACCGTCAGCCACCCATGGACACATCTGGACCACTTATCAGATTCTGGCACCAAGGAAACCATCCTCCCATCCAGCTGAGGACAAGGACAAAGAGTCGGGGTGATACTCGGGGTGACCACATCACAGCAACACCAGCTTCTGGGAGGAGGAGGTCAGATTCCAGAAGGAGACATGGGAAAGAGGTGGGAGGTGACTTGTGGTGCCAGGAAGTAACACTGCTAATAATAAAAGCTAATACGACTGCGTATTTACTGTGTGTGCTGTTGGCAATGCTGTGTGTTCTGATTTTGCCTTTATTCCTCATAATTAAATGAAACAGGAAGGACATTTGAGGGGCCAGAGTGTGAAGTCTCACCACACAAATCCTGCAATGCAATGCAGAAGCAGCTCCTGCTCGGTAAGTGTTTTCTCACGGGTCAGCAGATAAAATGATCCCAGAGGGTGGGAGGTAGCTGTGAGCCTTCAGGAGAAACTGCAGCTCTGAAAAATATTTTCGTAACTTTTTAAACCATGAAAAGGAACACCAGGACTGAGGAGAGGAGGAGAGGCCCTGGCTGGGTAAGATCCTGGCTTTCCTGACACAGGATGCAGAGGGCTGGTGTCAGAGTGCTCCCCACACCCACAAGAAACTCAAGTTGGGTTCGGAGGACAGCTGCAGGGCGCTCAGAATAGAGAGAAACACTCTGTGGGTCTGTCTCGAGGCACACAACTCCCTAGCATCCCTCTGTCCCAGAGGCCAGCACAGGATACATGGGGCTAGGACACCTCCAGCGTAGGCCAGGGCTGGAGGCTGGCAGAGCCATCTAAATGGATCTTGTCCTTCCTCCACGACCCAGAAGGGACAGTGACGTAGCTGACTCGTTCTAGAGACTGAAATCCTTTATCAGGTCACAATCCCCTTTTGTTTCCATCTTTCCTAGGCTCCTAGTCTGTTTGGCTGACCGGCATTCAAACCCCTTTCCCGCTGGAGACATCAGTATAGACATCAACTGTAGCCATCTGAGGCCATGCCCCTCCCCAGAAGGGAAATGACTCACCCCTGCCCCTGGAATGAATGATTCTGGACTCTGGGAAGGAATGATTCTGGATTCTGAGATGAGAGGGGAGCTATGGCTCATTCCCCATTTCTTCACCCTGCTCCTTGGCACTTCCTAGGGCTGCAATTACTGTTGTTCCACCCATGGCGGCTGAAGAACCACAGTGCCGAACGATGACCCCATCCCAGACCCAGGAAGGTAACCTCTCTGTCCTCCATTCCCAGCCTCTCCCTGCTTGATGTGGAGCCCATCATCCAGTGGGAGAGCACAGCCAGGAGCCTGCCCAGCTGCAGCTCCGAGGGGCGGCCACCCCCTCCGAGAGCGCCTCTCACTCCCTAGATCTCTCCCTCCGCACAAAGTGGGCCACACTACCACCCACCACTTCTATCTCCTTGAGCGCCCCAACTCCCTCACTTTCTGAGTGGACTCTGTAGGACAGTCTTTCGTTCTAGGGTTTGACTCCTCTGTGGTTTGGGAAATCAATTTAGTCAATCATCATTGGCACTTAAAAAATTTAATGAAACAGTGGAAATGAGTGTGCATTCTATGAGGCAACAATAAGTACCACACACACACTCGTACATGCACATGCACGCACATGCGGACACATGCGCACATCAGAATCCTGACTCAGCCCCTTCCACTTGCTCTGCTTCTGTTCCTTCATCTCTGATGTGGGGACAACAGCAGCTCCCATCTTGTAGGACGCAGTGATGACGCAAGCAGTTAAAACACCTAGAGCCTGAGGAAAAGGACTCGAAACTAGTGCTGTATGAAGTGCTGCTTCACACACTGAGACACATTCAGAGTGTGTGCACACGGGTACTCGTGAGGCCTTGCTTACAAGGTAAACACATGGCACCTCAGTTCACAGACGCTTCTGGTCTTGTTCACAAACTCCACAATGAGGGACAAACACAACCACAGACATCTTTCCGGCACTAACAGAAACGTGGCCGTCCTTCCAAAACTGGAACACATTGAGTCTGAACTGAGGCCCGAGCCTTCTCCTATAGGTGGAGAGAAACACTGAAACCCAAGGCCTGGGAGAGCTAAGAAGTGTGTCTAGGCCTAGCGCCAACTTCCCAGTGCTCAGAAGGCCCCAGGGGCTCTGCCCGTGTGGCTTTGGGGAGTAGCAGAGCCGAGGAAGGAAGAAAGGACGGGCCGTGGGTAGGGAGATCGCTCTACTGAGAGAACAGCGCTGAGTGTGGTTCACATCCCACTCATCCACCCCACACCATGGGGCAGCTGTAATTCTCCTGTCTACAGGTGAGGAATAGGACCCAGAGCTTAAACGGTCACACAGCTAAGAGACAGCAGGGCGGGGATTTGAACTTTGCCCTACGACTTGCAACTTTCGGTTGGCTTTCACTTCACTTCCAATTTCTGTCATGGAAGAAGCTGAGGTGGCCTTCTGTGACAGAGGGGTGGCTTCACAGCCCAGCCGCCCTACCAAGCAACATCATTTTCTAATGGCTCAAATTCAGGAAACAACACCCCAGGGCTCCATGCTGAAGTCCAGAGCGATCCACTACAATAGCTGCGATAGTGAACTTGGCTCGCAGAGCTCATAACCACGGAGAACATCAAGTGCTCGATTAATTTGGGAGCATAAACTTCTCTACACCCTTCATCCCGGAGGACTCTGGTTCTTCCTGATCATGTCAGCCTCTCTTCTCATGGTCCAGAGATGTTAGGAGAACAAGATCTTCCATTGTTACAGTTCTGAGGAGCCCAGCGGCCACTCTGCAGGTGCTCACAGAAGAGAGGGATGATGGGAAGTCAGGTGGTCTCCAGGCCCCAGCTCCTGAGGGTCCCAGCTCTCCTGGTCTGCCCTCCCTTCTCTCCCACTTCCCCAGCATAACGTGCCCAGTTCATCCCTGGAACTGACCCCGTGTCACGTCAAACCCTGCCATTCGCTGCTGGAAAGAGAGGGAGACAGCAGGGGCTCCACTCTGCTCTCTCCAGAGCCCTACAGCCTCTCCCTGCATGCGCCCTGGGACGCAGCAGCAGGAACAAAGAGTAGTGAGTGCTTCACTGGTCCTTCATAGTGGCTTCTTGCGACTTCCCCAGAGTCCTGTTCACCTCTCCTGCCACAGCTGCCACCACCTCTTCCCCTGGGAACCCTTGACTGTTGTTTGTCTCTTCTCATTTCTGGCCATCCACAAAGATTTTGTTTTAACAAATGAGGAAACTGAGCTGAAGAGCAGTTCAAGATTTCGCTTCTGGGCACAAACTGTGTGACAGAGCCGGAGAGGCCTCACAGAGGCCAGGCCCCTCTGGAGCCTGGAGCCTCACTGGATTTCAGTCTCAGTCCCTCGTTTCCCACCCAGCAGATGCTGTCTCTTCTCCACACTTTGTCACCCTCGGCCTGGAACTGCTGAGTCACACTTGTCATCCTGGATCACAGCTGTTTGTGTCTTGGTCTCCTGAGTGCCTCAGGCAGTGGCCGAGTCTCATTCATCTTTGCATTCCTGGTGTCTGACGTGCAGGGTTTCTCAGTGTCTGGGGAGACTGGCAGAAAGAAGGGGGGAGAGAGGGAAAGGTGGAAAGGACAGAGCGGTAGGGCTGGGGAGAACAGGTGCAGTGGGACCATGGTCATCTCGAGCCAATGGCCCACCCATGCACACGGCCCTCTGCTGGCCTAACTCTAACTAGGAAAATGGAGATTCCAATACTCGTGAGCCTGTAAGAAGAAGCACTGATAACGGGATCCCCACCGGCTCCCGGGGGCCACATGTTCACCATGCTCTCCAGACCCTGTGCCCCAGTACTGGTTTCTCTGCTTTGCCACCTCTAGAAAGTGAACAAATTTCCGGCCACTCCTCCCCTGGTCCCATGACACCCCACTGCCTCTCCCAACTATAAATTCGAGGCTCCACCCTTTCTTGGAGGATGGGATGGACCTAGGAGAATGGCGGGCCCTGTAGTCGGCCCCAGCCCCAAGGCAGGGGGGAGCTTTGGGCTGTTTATCTGAGGAGGAGCTAGTGCCACACACAAGTCAGGGAAGGGACCGCTGTGAACTCAGGCTCAGCTGGCCTTCCGAGGAGGTGGGAGGGAAGACAGAGCACAGAGGAAGGGGCTCCAGCAGGCTCAGTGCCAGGTGACTCAGGAAAGCAAGCAGAAACCACAGTTTAGGACTTGGCTTCCCGAGGAACTCCCCTGAGCTAAAGAGACAGGAGGCCTTCCTGTCAGCCTTGGGAGCCCCTCTCTCCGACACCTTTTCTGGAAAGTATCAGATCGCTCCCTCTCCATACACAGCTTGCTGCGTGCATCCAAGTTGCGCATCTTCACACTTTAGCACACAGGCTGGCCCTGGGCACACTCTGGGACCTGGATGTGTGGGTAGGATGTGGAGGGGTAGGGTGGGGGGGGGGTTCCTGGACCTCTCCAGTACCCAGAATAACGCCACCACCCTCTGCGAATCCTGACTGATCTGTTTTGAAAAACAGGTCCTCAAGCCAAATCTGGCACATGCCAGGCAGCCTGGCACCTGGAAATGGAGAAAGAACTTATTCCAGGGATCTTGTGGCTTCTCTTTTTGCCAAAGAACTGGGGTGGGGTGGGGGCTGGGCTCGGGCACACAGGGCTCTTTAGATGTGGAGGCTGGGGGGTGAAACAGAACGGGGCACCAAGTTACCCCGAGGCCTGACCGCCAACGAGGGCAGCAGAGTGAGTCCAGCAGCACTAGCAAGACCATCCATGACGCAGCGCACCACAACGGGCCCGAGGGCACTGCGCCCTCAGCCTGAGCCCAGCTTGCACGCTTCGTGCCCCTGGGCAGGCCTCAGGCTGCTCTGAGCCTCAACCGAGTGCACACAGCCACAAGAATGGGGGCGACAGAGGAAGCAGGCGGTGCCTGCTTCCAACCTTTAAAGGACTAAATCCAGGATCCTGGGAAGGCTGTCAAGGTTCTCCAGAGCCGGCCCACTTTCCGGCTCCTCCGCAGGGCCCCAGAGCATTTCCTACGCTCCAGCCCCTGCTGATTCTAGTTCCCAGCTCTAGTTCCCAAGCTACATCTCCGCTGCCAGCAGTGCCAGCCCGAGGCACCCCCAGACCCCCACATGCCACCCCCAGCTCCTTCCACGACATCCACAGGAAACCCGTATCTCCCCAACACACTGTTCCCAACTCTGTCTCCTCTAGACTGCAGGCTTCACAAAGACCACATGGACCACATCAAACCTGTCTCTCACTCAGCAGATATTTGCTGGCTGGCTGTGCCAGGTACAGAAGAGAAGAGGGCAGCCCTGCTGCCAGAGTACCCAGAGCTTACGACATAGAAGGCACAGGGGGGCCCAGACTGCTGCGGGCAAGAAGAGTGGGCACCACGGTTGCATGGGGCTCTGCTCACTCCCTTAGCAGAAGGCTGAAGAATACTGAGAAGAGGAAACTAAACACATAAGCCACCCCCACCTACCGGGCACCTTACCGTGCATCATGTAGGCACCACAGTTAATTCCCAAATTAACTCCTCAGCAAAAGCCCTTATGACTCTGACTTCATAGATGGAAAGAGTGGGGCCCAGAGAAGCTAAGAAACTTGCTCCAAGGCCACAGCAGGCAGCCGAGCTTGCAGATACTTGGGTCTGTCTGACCATTCGCTGCCCTGCGTCTCATGCTGGCCAAATTAAACACACCGGGTGTGGGCACTGAGGTGTGCCTGGACTGCTTATTTAAGAGAAGGAAATAACACCCTACTAAACGGAGGCTGTAAATGGCCTGGCATAAGCCCTGGCTGCCCAGGCATCTTTCTGGAGGTTCCTGACTTTTTTTTTTAGTTTTTGAGACAGGGTCTCACTTTGTAGTTCAGGCTGGCCTTGAGCTCACTATGTAGCCCACACAAGCCTCGAACTCTCACAGCAGTCCTCCTGCCTCTGCCTCCCAGGTGCTGGGATGACAGGCGAGAGTCACCATGCCCAGTGTTGTTGTTTGTGGTTACCTGGGATTGAACGAGGGATCTTGCACTTGCAAGGCAGGTGCTGGAACTAATAAGCTAAATCCCTGGTCCTAGAGGTTCTTGTCTTCCTTTCTCCCATTGCAGCAGAGTCCCCAGCCCCCAAACTGCCTCAGGAGGCAGTGGGAGGACATATCAGACAGCCGTCGCCTCACAGTGCTGTGAGTACATGACAGAGGCTGACGTGTGCGGTCACGTTAGGCAGCACTGGGCTCCTCCCGTTGATGGAAGGCGACAGGTGCGTGTCCTGGGGTCTCCCACTAACTGCAGCCCCACTCCTCCTCCCACGCCTTCATGTCCCCATCGAGGATTTCTCTCTCTCTTATAACCCAGCTGTGTCCACTGTCCACATCAACTCCTTCCCTTCTCCCTTTTCTCCTCTCCTCTTCCCTCACCAACCCGACTGGCCCTGGGGATTCCACACATGCGCATCCATCACGTGGAATGACTCCTCCCCAGTGCAAGTTCCCTTCTGAGCCTGAATGTAAGTCTACGGCCCTCCCTGATGAGCCACACTAAACCTGATCTCACCTCCGCTTTTCCTTTCCTAGGAGCTTAACACCCTCCCTGCTTTCTGTTCACTCAGCTGGCCAGCATTTCCTAAGTGCCTACACCTATGTGCCAGGGGCTTACTAAGCATCTGCCATGTACCAAGCACTGCATGGGGCACTGGACATTCAGGGTCCCCCAGGAGCTTGTGCCCATATGAATGACCATTGGCCCTTAGACAGGGGTCCTCCCCACCACTGTCCCTCCTCATTCAACATTCACACAGAACTTTCACTTTGCAAGATGCATCTGTACTGTTATCTCATTTTATCTGCACGGCACCCTACAAAGTAGAGGGGACAGAGGGGACACTGAGGGCCAGAAGAGTGTAGTGACCTGGATAAGGGTTCCCAGCTTGTTAGCAGCCAGGCCCCCAGCTCCAGGGGACTGTACCCCACACTGTGCAGACCTGGTCACAGAGAGTGAGATGAGACCTTGAGGTGAACCACTTCTCTGTCTGCCACATCCACTCTAGGGAGGACACCACGCTGACATGCACATAGCAGTATCACAAATAAAGTCCCGTGTAACTCGAAGGCTTCAAATTGATATGCTTGAACACTGAACACACAATGGGCTCAGCTCGTGTTTGCCAAATGAATAAAGAACTTACTAGAGAGACAAACTGTGACAGAATGTCAGCTACCAATAATAGAAGCTACCCACTGAGCTGCACTTACATCGGTGTCACTGTAACTACAGCACATTTACTGACAACCTCCTGGGATGTGCATTCTTACCACCTGCTTCTTAAGGCGAGGAAAGTGAGACAAGATGAGCTCAGGCACCCCACTCAGGGAGAGCGAGGAATGTATTTAGAAAGCAGGCAGACTGAGGGCTGGGGACTTAGCTCAGTGGCACCTTGCCTGCCTCACAAGCACAAGGTCCTGAGTTCAATCCCTTGTATCAGAAAAAAAAGAAGAAGCAAAAGCAAAGAAAGTAGGCAGACGGGCTCTGACCTGGGCTCGGACCATGGCAGCCGAGCATGGCTCCCAGGCCTGATTCTAATTAGAACATCTGACTGGGCCCAGTGCTGGCCGCCGAGGCCTGGGACTCCAGGGCCCTGATGTCACCACCACTGTGATGAGTGGAGTAAAAGTCTAGCCTGTGGGATGTGTTCCAGCCACACACAGACTCCAGGAGCCCTCTTCGGGGCCATCTCTGAGTCCTGTGCTACCCACAGGCCCGCCCTGTACCAGCCAGTTCTCCACTTGGACTTCGACTGCCAGGCAGGCCTGGGAAGCGTCGGCCCCGGGGAGTCTGGAGGGCAGAAGATGGGAGGAAACTTTTAGTGTCCCAAAGGCTTATGTACAGGGTAGGGTTGAAGAGGGCAGAATAGTGTTTGTCCCGAGGGACAAAGACAGGCTGAAAAGATTTATAAATAGGATGAAGAAAGGGGCTTCTGTGAATAGTCCCTTTATGGGGTAGGATAGAAAGGGAGGGGCTGGGCAACGGGAAACTCCAGCTCTGGCTACTTTCTGGCTCTGTAGAAGAGGCAAGAAAATCTCATCATCAGTGAGACAAAGAAAAGGGCCAAACCCAGAAAAATCAGACACAGTCTCTGAGGTTGCGTTTCTCTGACATCTTGACTGGAAGGGGTAAGATTCGGCAATGAATTTCCCTGAAATGATTCGTGATGGAGAGACTATCCCAGAAGTCACAAAAGAGACCTGAGAGCTGATGACATGGAGTCATTAAAAAAAATGGGAGATTCAGAGATGCGAGATGCTCAGAGCTCTCGGCGGTGGCCAGGTAGGAGCCACCTCCATGCCATGCCAGTCGGCTTGTGTGGGAGCTCCTGGGAGACAGGAAAGCTTGCCTCTCACGATTTGTGTAGGTAACATCCCTGCCCAGCTCTCTAGGAGTTCAGGTCTCTGAGATCAGCCTGCAGAAGATGAATGACAGGAAGGGACTTCTCCTCGGGACAGAGCATAGCTCAGTGATATGGTGCATGCTCAGCACGCAATGGGTGCTGGGTTTGGTCCTCAACACAGGGAAAAGCGGGGAAAGAAACATTCTCCTCAGCGGAGCCAACACAGAGACACAGGCTAGGCTTAGCGGAGGGGAAGAGGGAGTTCCCTGGGGTGGAGTGATCAACTTCTCCATTTTCCTGAGGCTTTGGTGTTTTCCAGAATGCAGGGTTTTCTGTGTTAAATAAAGTCCCAGTCAAACTGGAACAAACTGGTCACTCTATTAAAAGATGCACACATAAGTGAGTCGCTAATTTCAGAGAACCCATGGGGACCATTTGGAGTCTTCATGCTCAAAACTGTCCCGGGCTTGAGTCCTGAGGGTGGGAGCCATTGTCAGCCGCCTGTCCAGGAATCTGCTGTGATACGGCTTGTGTGCAGGGCCCTGCCTGGCTGGCTGCCTGGCTGTACTCAGTCCTATCTGGAAGACACACCTTTAGAAACCCTGCAGGAGCACCTGAGCCCCAAGAAATGTCTTTCTGGCTGTGGTTAGAACGGACTGTGAGCAGACCCAAGGGAAGCCATAGGGCACGTCCCTGCCCTGGCTGTTCCCGTGGTCACTCAGCCCTTCAAGGATCTCAATGGCCTGGGGGAGCAGAGGAAGAACAGGCACAAAAAGGTGGTAAGAGCTGCCCCCAGCCAGCCGAGGCCATCACAGTGGGGCTGCTGTGCACATGGACCCTGTGCCCATGTGAGCCCAGCTCCTCCCTGCCCAGCCCCACCCATTCTCCAGAGCCCACCGCCGTGAACCGTGGCCCCTGGCTGGAGTCCACTTAATTTTCTCCTAAGCTGCTTTACGAGGCAGGCTCTGCTCAGCCAACGTGCCCAGTCCTGCTGGGGCCACCCTTCCCCGCAGCCGACGACAGCTCCATTTCCATGCCCCCTTCTGCCAGCTGAAACAAAGCCCAGCTCCCACTGTGCTTGAGTGTTACAGACCACAGGGTACGAGTCCATCCCAGCTCCTCTGTCCCTTAGAGGAGGTCCAGCCCACTGTCACGCTGGTGAGCAGAAATAGGCCTAAAAAATAAGGACGGATAAAAGCTTCTCTCTCCTGCCTCTGCCAATACCGAAAATTCCAGCGGGTCTACAGTGTACAAAGCACTGGAGAGAAACAGCCACCTGGAGGAGGGGCCAGAAGGCACAGAGCACTGAAGCCCGCGGTGCTCCCTACTCTGTCCTGCCCAGGGAGTGCTGCAGAGACAGGATCACAAAAGGCACCGAAGAGAAGCCACAAGCCTAGTTGATTCGCAGTGCAGTAATCAAGCTTTACTTCAATTTACATTTCTAATAAACAATTTTTGCTGCCAGAGGCCTAAGAAGAAAGCTAGAGGATTAAAAGGGTCAGAAATGTAATCAAACCCCTTTTTCCTTGATTGGTTCATTGACTGATTCAGCCACTCACTCGATACACTCTCACGAGGCCCTTTTGTGCCAGCTGCTGAGCCAGGTACTGGGTTTAGGAGAAAGTCCACTCTGAGCTGTGCTCATGCCCCTCACCACCCCCACCCTGGCTCCTTCCGTTTCATAGGATCCAAGTGGTGAGCTCCATCTGTGCTCAGGCAGAGAGCGGCCCAGGCAGGAGCCGGCTCCTCACACAGCAGCTTCTACAGTGGGAAATTCGGACAAAGCAGCTACTTGGGTTTCTGCCT
Source organism: Petromus typicus (assembly GCA_004026965.1). Classification (NCBI taxonomy): domain Eukaryota; kingdom Metazoa; phylum Chordata; class Mammalia; order Rodentia; family Petromuridae; genus Petromus; species Petromus typicus. The sequence continues at coordinate 5,513 of PVIR01005706.1, read as the reverse complement.
CTCCCCCATCGCTCCAGTTGGAAACCCTGTTGCCCTCTGCTCACATGCCTGAGTCACAAGGCTGAGCTCTCAGGAAAAGAAGTAGTTCAAGGATGTACCAGGCAGGAGCTGAGGAAGACAGAAACACAGTGCTGTGCTTTGTCCCATGTGGACATCCCTCCTCCTGGGGTGCCAAAAGAAGAGCGCCCGAGCTTCCCGCCTCCTCTTCTCCGGCCTGGCCTAGAGTTTCCTGGATCCTCTACTCCATTCCAGTGCCTCCCTATCAAGGACCACAAAGGATGCCTTGCCTCTGGAGTGGCCACGCATGGAGAGACACAAGGACCGGACAGTGAGAAGGAGCTGGTACACGGAAAATGAGCCTCGGGCCTCTGGGCCCTTCTCGGGAGCCTCCTGGACCTGCAGTCTCTGGCCCACTTAGGTCCAGCAGAGCGCCAGGAGCTCGAGTTGATTGGCACCTGATAAGCAGGCTTCCTTCTCTGCCCAGGTTGGCTGCTAGGTCTGATTGTCTTGCTGCAGATTTCATCTCGGATCTGCATGGCAGATGGGCACGCAGCTGAGCCAGGCCTCAGGGGGCCACCAGCTCCCGGGGAGGAGCCACTTCCACCTGGTGCTGCAGGCCCAGGGCCTCAGAGGGCCCCACTCAGGGGCAAGAAACAGTCTAGGCCTCCAAAAGGGAAAAATACAAGAGCAGGCCTCAGCCAAAGCCTGGTGCTCACCACTCCCTCTCCAGTGGCACCCATTCCTAGGGAAGGACAGAGCAGTTATGAGACTGCCAGGTGGCCAGGATTCCTCTCCCAGGAGATGTCTGGCTTCTGACTCACTATGTTTCGGAGGCAACATCCTAATTTCTCCACCTACAACCTCAACATCCTCAAATTAGGGCTGGAGCCCTGGCCACTTTCTGCTCACCTGGCAGGTATGAGAAGAAAAGAATCTGCTATAACGTGCTACCTACCTGGACGTCACTGATACTGGGACATATAACATATACGGCTGTCACATGCAGCTAATTTTCAACTTTGTTGTATATACGTGCACGCTCTCAAAGTTAGACACCGGGTTATCGTGAATAGGTAATCCTCACAATAGCTCATGTGTGTCGACATCCCAGACATTGTGCTAAGCTCTTTGTTTATATTACATCGTTTAATATTCATGATAACTACAATATTACTATTACACACCTGCAATGGAGGCAAAGGCGGGAAGGTTGAAAATTTGAGTTTTACCTTGGCAATTTAGTGAGACCCTGTCTCTATACCTGGGGGTGCATCTCAGAGCAAAGATTCTGGATTCAGTCCTCAATACCATAAAAATCATAACAATCCATAATAACCCTATCAGGTAACTGAAGAAACCAAGGCAGAGAGACTTTCACCAACTTGCCAAGGCCAAACAACGAGAACATGGTACACTCGCAATCCACCCCCTACCAAACTGACTTCAAAGTTCCGCCCTTATGTTCTCTGCTACGTGAATGTGCAATAAACTATAAGCAATTATGTAAATAGAGCATTATAAGGAGGTCTCTGATAACAGGAACCAGGAGTGGGCACAGGAGACAAGAAAGCTTCACATCTAAGAATGAATCTGATTAAACATGGACAATATCTCAGAGCTACTTGGAAGTTGTTTGACTCTCAGCCTAGGGCTCCCTCCTAGGGCACATAGACTTGCAATGTGACTGACGAGCGATGCAAAGGACTCTTCCGAGGACCCCAGCCTGGCCCTTAGGGGACCCCTGCTTGCCAGCCTAGAGAGGCCAGACAAGTGGGAGTGGATCACCCTGTTGCTACCTGGTCTTGACCTCCACAGTGACACCTCTCAGAAAAGGAAACTTCTTTCCAGAGCAAGAGATCACTGGCTGTGAAATCAAAGAGGCACCATCTAATTAGAGAGCATAATTAATAGGTAATTAGTCTCTAATGAATTAATGGGTCTAGCAGTGATCATCAAGGCTGCTAATATCCCAGGAAGAGACAGCAAGCCACCATGTGCCTCCTGACCGATATACAGGGCATGTTCTGGCTCAGGCTCATGAGTGGACAAATGAAGAAACCTGAGTGGATTGAGGCCCTGCACCTAACTTCATTCGCAGGAAACACAGGCACAACAGAACATGCTAAATGACATGATGTGGGTGCCTCAGCCAAGTGCAGGGACAAAGGACCCAGTTCTTCTAAACAATACGGAAGGACAAAGAAAAAACACCTATGGACTGGGTGGGACTTAAAGGCAACAGCATCCAATCACAATGTGTGGACCTTATTTGGATCCAAATTAAAAAGAAAATAGGGGGAAATCTTGTAAGAAGATGTTAACCAGGAAAACACAAGCACTAATAGCATTTGATTATACTAAGGAATCACTCATGTTAATTAGGAATTTTTTTCTTAAGAGTTTTTAGAGATGAAATGAGAAGCTGTCTAGGATATTTCTTCAAAACAATCGGGAGGAAGAAGCCAGGCATGGTAGATCATGCCTGTCATCCCAGCACTGAGGAGGCTGAGATAGGAGAAATGGTGCAAGTTTGAGCCCAGCCTGGATACATAGTGAATTTAAGGCTGATCTGAACTACATAGGGAGGCCACGTCTCAAAACACAAAACAAAGCAAAACAACTCAGGGATAGAAGAACTAGGAATATATTTAAAATAAGATGGGGCACGTGACCACTTCACCATGGTTGAAGCTTGGGCATATGAATGTGACTACATTATTCTCTAGTCTTATATCTGCTTGAAATTTTCTGTGATAAAAGACTTTTTAAAATATAAATCAGGCTCCACATGATCTTTACTTGGCCATATGCAATAAACTGCTTGGAGCTGGCCAGGCTCTGGATTGCCCACGCGGGACAGCAGAGCGAGAGGTTCCAGACTTCCCAGCAACCCCCGCCACAAGTAACACTTTGCTTTCTCCAGCTGCATCCACCTGGGCCTTTGGCAGAGGTCAGGCTGGTACTGCGGCAGAGATGGCCACCGCAGGACTGCGGTGCGGCCGCGCTGTTCTGAGGAAAACCCAGCACTCTTCCTCTCACCAGGGACCACCCTGGCTCTCCAGCCATCACCGGTCCCAGGCGGTGTTCAGCGCTCTGTACCTGAGATCTGCAAAAGCATCGTGCATCTCAGCTGAGTAGCTCCTGCAGAAGCTGGATCTGATGTTCTACTGCCCCTGCTCCACCAGGGCCGGAAGTAGGAAGTGGAAGGCGTGGGAAGGCAGAAGGCATGAGAAGGTCAAGGCTACACGAGAACAGACACCCACGCCCCGCTCCAGACAGGGCCACACGAGAGCCAAGCCCATGCTGCAGCTCAGCCAGACAGCCAGGCCATGGCCAGCCCCACCTTGGGCAAACAACTGGCCCTCCCCAGGCGCTCCCACCCTGCCCACTTCCTGGTGCTGCCGATCACAGAGCTTAGGGGAGAGGAGGGAAGACCATTCCGGAACAAAGGAGACTGAGGGAAGAGCAGACGGGAAAATGGACGGGACAGAAGGGACACAGGGTGTCCTGAAGGGGTCCTTAGGGAGGGAGGAAATACAGCTTGGATTTACTGAGTAATTGGAAAAGAAAAAGAGAGAGAAAGAAACGGTAAGGAGCAGGGCAGAGAGATGGAGGAGAGGGTCGGGGAGGGGCCTGGAACATATAAACTGAGTCCATGAGCACATCAGCAGGCGCCCACCCTGCGCCCACAGCCCCACACCTCCACTCTGGCGCTGTGTGCTCTGAGCAACGCGCTCTTACCAGCCCCCGAAGGGTGTGCAGAAGCCAGTACGTAGACACACCTCGTGCCCCAAGCAGCCCCTTTCCCTCCTCCTGGCAGCCTGCTCCGTCCTGCTGTCTGGGAAGCAGGCAAGGGGACGAATCCACCTGCTTCCTGGGGGCGGAGCGTCAGGCGAGGCCCCGCCCACACAGAGCGGCCGTCAACGGAGTCTTGCCGGAGCCCGCCCTTTTGGAGCACATTGCTGCAGGGAACTGAGGGTTAACTTAGCCTTCAACCAAGGTGCTCCATATTCATGCTCACGCTGGCAGTCACAAGATGACCCAGGCGCAGCTGCCTCTGGGCCACCGCCGCCTCCCTCCTCCTCACCTTTACCTTCTTCAGGGACCACAGGGATGAGGCACTCTCAGTCAGCCACCCAAGGAGTCAGGGCAGGCAGGAAGCCCTCTTCACTTATGGGTGTTAAGGAAGTGGGCCAGCACGTCAAGGGACCTCGGAATAGATCCTGGTGACAGTCCTGACTCTGAAACTTGAATTCTGGCTTTGCCTCTTGCTGAAGTTATGCAGCCACTGAATGCTGGAGAGCCTTGGTGCCAAGGTCACCGTGACCTTGTCCCTCAGCCTTCACCTCCAGGGCCATGGGAGCTGGCACAGAAGGAACCAGCAGCAAGGACGCTCTATAAATGTGGGGTGTCATTATCATAAAGCAGAGTTCTCGCCCCACCTAAGAGGGAGGAGGCAGGAGAACACCTGGGCTACCGGCAACCTGCCAGGGGGCCAGAGGGCCCAGCTCCCTCAGGAGGGCAGAGAACACAGTGAGAAAGAGAAAGGAAGGACGAGGCAGCGGGAGGATGGTCTGGCCCGGCCAGGTCTGAGTGTTATTTCACTGGGCTTTCTCTAACACCTCAGAGCTGGGCCAGAGCAGGGGGCAGGCGGGAGCAGGCAGGCTGTGCTCTAGGAGCGCCTTCTCTGCTGCCCTGGAAGGAAGCTGAGTTATGCTCCAACCCAGGCCTCCGGGAGTTCTCTTCATCTCCTAAGAACGGTAGCTCTGGCCACAAAAATCTCTGACTTGTACACTGACATCTCAGACATCTTCGCTGTCCCTGCACTTAACCCAGAGGAGGAAATTCTGCCTTGTCTTCCTTGTTTCTCAGCTGATAGAAAGACAAGTGCAGAAGGGGACAGGAATCAGCTGAAGCTGCACATCGTGACTGAGAGCCGAAACCAGGCCCAGCTCTGTCCTTGCGCTGAGTGCGGCTCTCACGGTTCCCGGTAGCCCAGCGGGCAGTACAGGAGGCACGCAGTCATCTGAGGGGTTCACTTTGGAGTAGCCTCTGGGTCAGGCTCCTCCCCAGGATACCCAGTTAAGGACCCACTTCAGGGACCTTGGCCCCAGGTTTCACTGGCAATAAATTCCCTTAAAAATAAGAAATGCTGGGGCCAGGGATTTAGCTGAGTGGTTCAGGTGTCTGCCTGGCAGGCACAAGATCCTGAGTTCAATCCCCGGTAACAACAACAAGAAAAATGCTGAGCTGGGTTAGATCAGTGTAGAGCACTCGCCTAGTGTGAGCAAGGCCCTCATTTGAACTCCAGCACTGAAAAACAACACATGTCAGGCTTTGGGGTGACCCCAGCACTCTGGGGTGCTGAGGCAGAAGGATCATGAAGTCAACCAAAACGTGGGAGACTTAGTGACTTGGTGAGACACTGACTCGAAATACAAATGAATGAATGAATGAATGGGCTAGGGATTCAGATCAGAAAGGTTTAATTCCCCAGTTGCCACAAAAATAAA
>PVIR01005705.1:40379-70682 GCA_004026965.1 Petromus typicus | reverse complement strand
TTTTTTTTTTTTTAAGGTTTTTTGAGACAGGGTCTCGCTTTGTGGTTCAGGCTGGCCCTGAGCTCAGCCTCAAACTCACGTCACAGCAATCCTTCTGCCTCTGCCTCCCGAGTGCTGGGATTACAGGCGTGAGCCACCACGCCCGGCACTGGTATGTGGTACTGGTTGCCGCTGGGGTGAGTCTCCACACCCAGTATTGTTATGTGGTTACCGGGGATTGAACCCTGGTCCTTGCGCTTGCAAGACAGGCGCCGGAACCACTGAGCTATATCCCCAGCCCTAATTCTGGCTTTTGACACTTTTAATGGAATTAAAATCAAAGGAAGAATTATACACATTTATCATGTGTCTTTTGGTCTCCTAAATTCTTAGATGAAATGGATAATGTAACCACAGAGCTCCAAAAAAAAGCCTGTGGGGCAAATATCTCCACTGGATTCGTCAGAAGGTTGTGAAGATGAGAAACCGACAATACAAGCACAAAGAGAGGAAAACAAAAATTTTTAAGAAAAGATAAGACTGATTAGGAAGTATAGGCAGAGTAACCATATTCCTCCTCAGTACTCAGAAGCAAGTTGGTAAAAGAAAAGAATGACCTTGACACTAAGAAGCACAGCAGCAATGGGCCGGGGAGTTAGCTCAGTGGTTCCAGCGCCTGTCTTGCAAGCGCAAGGGCCCGAGTTCGATTCCCCGGTAACCACATACCATACTGGGCATGGAGACTCACGCCCAGCAGCAACCAGTACCACATACCACAGTGCTGGGCGTGGTGGCTCACACCTGTAATCCCAGCACTCGGGAGGCAGAGGCAGGAGGATTGCTGTGATGTGAGTTTGAGGCTGAGCTCAGGGCCAGCCTGAACCACAAAGCGAAACCCTGTCTCAAAAAACCTAAAAAAAAAAAAAAAACAGCAGCAAGAATTTAGAGAGAGCTCAGAAATCCAAGTCCAGAGGTACTCAGGGAGGAAGCACTACCCAAGCTCCCCTGAGGTTCCTATTTCCTGCTGTGATGGAGCAGAGGACACAGAAAGGGACCCCATGATGGAGAAACTCAAACGTGATCACAAATCTTCAAGGGGAGGAAGTGAGAGAGGACAAGCAGGGATCAGACAGGGCAAAGCTCAGACACACATTCTAGTGTATAGGTGCAGTGGTTATCTGAGGGGCAGAGTTGTAAAAGTAGCCAAGCCAAGTCCCGTGGGCATGAAAAGACCCATTGCTTCTGGGAATGGTAGTCCTGAAGTCTTTTTCCACCTGCCCCGTTGATTTGAAAATGAACTATGTTTCTGAAATGTAAACAGATTAAATTCTGCTGTTAACATTTCTGAGTAAAAATAATCTATGGGACTGAATTCTTTTAATCTCCTACACAGTGGATTCATTGAAAGAGTTGTCATTTCAGTGGCCAGCTATTCTAGATTTTTTAGCATGAATCATTGTCCCTAGGAATACACTTGGAATTTCAGGGTTTTTTGGCCTAAATTTTGATTCATAAAAAACGCCTTAGAACCCATAGACCCCAATTTGAAATGAAATTGCTAGGAAAGGTAAGATACTAGGTAACTTGAGAATTTTAGTCTTTGTGTTCGATATTTAAACAGTTTGGATCAAACCATGCCTGACATATAGTTATTTATTTTTACTGATGTGAAATTTGTTTAGCATAAACAAAGCAAAATAAAGTGTGGAGTTAAAAAATATACATACCTCTTTGGAAATGCTGATTACTAGCTGTGCAGATGATTTTATGAGGAATGAAATACAGTGCTGAGATGTTCAAATGTATGTTCTCTGATAAATGTTTTTTGATTTTTTTTTTCCTGGTATTGAGAATCAAACTCAGAATCTTGCATTTGCCAGGCAAGCTTTATTTTGATCTTTAAAACATACTTTAAAATATTTTTAAATCCAGAGAAAAGAGATTTAACTGAGTTGATAAATACTTTGCAGGTTGGATAGGATGGTGCTCATCTTCCCAGGACAGAGTCTTAGAGAAGAAGCTCAGCCTAGGAAGATGGAGGATTCAGGGGTGGGATTGGGATCTCCTTTTTCTGCGGATGAAAATCAGGTGTGGCTCTCTGGACAGAGTTGGCAGATGTGAGGACAGATTCAGTGGGTGGCTAACTTCTTCCTTTATTGGTGGGAACAACTATACTGTGTTGAAAACCCTTCCCTGTGTTTGAATCTGTGAGCCAGCGGGTTCTGAGGAGACCTCCTCAGTTTTTTTACTCATGTGCCAGGAGGACTCTTTGATAACATAAAAAGAGGTTGAGATCAGCAGAGGAAGAGAGAGGCCTATGGTGCTAACTCCACAGGAGACAGATATAGGTGTCTCGCTCCCTTGTTCTGGACCGTCGCATTGGGATGCACTTCAGTCCCCAGCAGTAAGTTGGGCTATAGGGTGTGGATTGTCCACCAGAGAACTGACACCCACGTCTTTATTAGAAGAGAATCTGCTATAACAGAAGGGGACTGGTTATATAGGCATCTCTCTTCCTGGCACCTAATAGAATTCTTATCTTCAGAAGGAGAATGCTACTGTCTCTGCCCCTCTTGTTGGTCAGAGTGGTAGAGCTGAGCTAGGACAGCAGTGGTAGATCTGTGTAGGAACTCTGTGCATGCTGCCCCTGTGGCTGAGAGAAGAATCAGACTGCTCGATAGGCACTGTAATGACCTGGGAACTGTAGGTGTTCTGCCTTCTGGGTGCAGTGACCTGGGCATCTGGCTGTGTCAGGAGCTGTGGTCCATGTCTCTACCTGGTTTTCGCAGATCATATGCAGTGAGTGACTGCAGTAGGAGCATGGAGGCCATGTTCTGCTGTGCTTTTTGCTAGCTTTAAGCTACTCTGTTGTTCCTGATCCTGTCATTCACATACAGCAAAGATACTTTTTAGTAAAGCTGGTCTTTTACATTTGTGAATTCTTCAGTTCAACCAAGTACAGATTGAACATACTCAGATGAAAAAGAAATTATGTCTCTGTTGAACATTGTCAGCCTTTGTGGGGGTCAATATTCCCTAAACCACCTATGTAACTATCCATACATTATTTTAGGTATTGTAAGTAGTTAAAGTGCATGAGAGAATGTTCCATGCAAAAACTACCCTTTTATATGAGGGACCTAAAAAACATGGGTTTTGTTTGATAGCCCTAATGTATAGGATCACTGGTCCTAAAACTGGTTCGTCTTGATAATGGCCAGCTTAACAGCTGGTGAAAGTTTCATGATCCCATTTCTATTAAAACCATGTACCAGGAGGAGGTGTCTGGAAAGGTGATAGCAAGCGTTTGCAGTTGCTAGTTTTTCTGCCAAGTCTTACCTGCTTTGTGCTCTTCTGTTTCTTTTGAGAACTTGTAAAGTGAAAGCGCTATTCTGCTTACCTAAAGGTACCGCCTTGTTTATTTGAGGAGTATGTATGTAGTCTCTGCTGCTGCTTCTGATATGTGGTGGTTTTGTGTGAGGACTGTGGCTTTGGGGAGAGTTAATCACAGGTTGCCCCTGTTCCTCCTCTTCTGAAGGTATTTGTTTCTTCCAGGAATATCTGCATAGTGAGAGGTAACATGGGGCCAACTCCATATCACCGGCTGTGTGTACCCTGTGTAGCTTATGTGTATTATACAAAAACTGAAAGTAACATAAAAGTTGTAAAGTATATCTTGATCTATTTTGACATTTTTTAAAAAGTTAAGTTTATCGGGGTGGGGGATTTAGCTCAGTGGTTCCGGCGCCTGTCTTGCAAGCGCAAGGGCCCTGGTTCGATCCCTGGTTAACCACATACAATACTGGGTGTGGAGACTCACGCCCAGCAGCAATCAGTACCACATACCACAGTGCCGGCTATGGTGGCTCACGCCTGTAATCCCAGCACTCAGGAGGCAGAGGCTGGAGGATTGCTGTGATGTGAGTTTGAGGCTGAGCTCAGAGCCAGCCTGAACTACAAAGTGAGACCCTGTCTCAAAAAAAGCCCTAAAAAAATAAAAAATAAAAAGTTAAGTTTATATTAATAGCTAGAGATGAACTTCTGGTATATTGTGGGAGCAAAAGCACTTTGCAACAGTATAGAATGTGTGTTTTGCATTTCTTGGGTGCTGTTTTGAAGTGCCCCACACCTGCAGGGCAAGAGGCCAAGGCTGGCATTGCCCTGTGGCATGTGGCTTGCATCTCTTCAGTATCTGTGAATATGGTCCTGGTAGTCTGGCAAACTCCAGCCTTGGAGTAACTGATTTTGGAAAATTTGCAGTCCCTGAATTTAAGTAATTTTCTTCTCTCCATTAGGCATTATGTTGTCCGAGGCCCTGAGATGACCCCTTACGAAGGTGAGTAGAACATATTCTATATAGACTTAGCTGTTTAACATTTATTAGTAAATAACAACCTTCCTATTTCAGATGTACAGTGATTAAATTGGACTTACTTGGAAAATGTCTGATGTCTGGGGACTCTTAAGTGTCTGTATTCTTTTGGTATCATCTGGAACCAGGGAAAAAATTAGGATAAACAGTAAAATGTAGCTATATGCTTCTACTGATCTTAAAACTACTGGGAATATCTTAAAGAAGGCCTTGTCAGTGCTAGGCACTTTCAGTTTCTTTTGATCCTAAGAGCAGCATTGTGAAACAATTTGAGGCCCCTAATGGGGATGAGCATCCAGGGCTTAGAGTACAGAGCCTGCCTGACTTCTCAGGTCTCGTAATTACTGCCCGGGCTCACCTGGTAGTCTGACCCTTCAAGTCACTAGATATCATCTAGGATTCATGATGTTTTTTGCAAGGTTGATCTCATCAGCCAGCAAGTCTCTAGGAGGCTTGTAGGAACACAGGCTTTGGACCAGGTCAGTAAAGCACCTGTGGTCATTGACCCTGAGGCCAGCCCAGGACAAAGTGTTGCTCAGGTGGGTAGTGGATTGGCTCTACAGGCTCCAGGCCTAAGTTTGGATGGTCAGAACAGCAGACTTTTTTCTGCTCACACATGAAGTTTTTGTGTAAGATTTTATCGGGAAGGTGGGTGTGGTATTGCACATTTGTGATTCCAGCACTTTGAAGACTGAGGGAGGAAGATCGTGAGTTTGAGGCCATCCTGGGCTGCATGATGAAACTCTGAAAAGTAAAAAGATTTCAGCAGGAGAGGCACTTGAGTTTTGGAATCATTGCTTTGGATAGAGTACATAGTTCAGTGGGAGAGTGCCTGGGTTTGATTCCTAGCCCAAAAGAATGAGTGTGAGGGCCAGGAAGTTAGCTCAGTGGTTCGGGCACCTGTCTTACAAGCGCAAGGACCCGGGTTCAATCCCCGGTAACCACTTACCATACTGGGTGTGGAGACTCATGCCCAGAAGCAACCAGTACCACATACCACAGTGCCGGGCATGGTGGCTCACGCCTGTAATCCCAGCACTCGGTGGGCAGAGGCAGGAGGAGTGCTGTGATATGAGTTTGAGGCTGAGCTCAGGGCCAGCCTGAACTACAAAGCGAGACCAACCCTGTCTCAAAAAAAAAAACCTTAAAAAAAAAGAAAGAATGAGTGTGAGGTGGAAAGGAAGGAAGGAAAGAAGTAAACTGTTGTTTTCAATGGTCACGGGAGAGCTATGGATGGTTAAGAATAAAACAGCCCTGTGCCAAGGATGTAGCTCAGTGATACTGTGCCCGCCTGGCAAGTGCAAGGTCCTGAGTTTGATTCCTGGTACCAAAAGAAGAGAATAATACAGCCCTGTTCTCTTTAGTAGTTAGGCTGGTGTTTTGCTGGCCTTACTCGGGATGCTTCCTTGACTCAGAAGTCCTGCTCTGGACACAGGTCCACAAGGTGGAGTGTTAGGGTAACATGGTGACAGTGATAGAGGTTGCCTCAGACCCTCCAGCAGGGTGTGGGTGACATCAGGGAGGTGTGTACAACCCTTGTGTCATGAGAAGTCTTGGTAGGTGAATTCCTAGAGTTGCAGTTCAAGGCAGGGTTCAAAGTATTTGATGCAAATAATGTGCAAAATCCTAACTAAATTTGCATTTACCATTCTGGCAAAATATATACCACAAATGAATAGTGATAGTTGTCTCAAACAAGTAGGATTATACTGAGTTTTTATTTTACTCTTTTTTTCTTCGTATTTTTCAAATTAATATTAAACATTTATTTTGTGACAGTATGTCACTTCTCTCCATAGGAGCAGCCAGAGCTGTTACTGGGAAGGTGCTGGACATAGTAGGGAGAAGAGAAGGGGTGTACAGGCTGGGTCCTTGGGAAGAGCCTCATCTTTCCAGCCCCAAGCCCATCTCTTGTACTTCTGTCTCATTCCGTGCTATCCATGTTCTAAGGTTCCCACCCATTCCGTCCCTGTCTTCACCCTGTGTAGTTTCTATGGTTCTGTCATTCAGCATACCAGTATGTTGAGTCTTTGTTCCCTTTCTCTGCCACTCTGACACCTGCCCTTTGGCATTTACAGCCTCTTTTCTCTGTTGGCACTACTGTTCCAGGAACCCCATGGAGTACCACATCCATGATGCTGTTTTTCAGTCCTGTTTCTGGGCACCTGTTGTCTAATGCTTTTGGCAGCTGCTGCCTTCCAGAAATGCCCCTGCTTTTACATGGATGTTCTGACCTTTCTTCCTGCCTTCCTGGGGGATTTTGAAGTTCTGCATCCCTAATCTCCTGCTATTGGAGCATTCAGGCACCCCTGTCCTGCCAACCCACACTGGCTTTTAAGGTAGTGTTGCTAAAGATTTAGCAGTCCTATCAAATCCCAGTAAAGTTCTAGACGTACTTAGTCTTACACTGTGTATCGGAAAAAGCAAAGGACTTAGTTAAAAGTAATTTATTTATTTATTTTTTAGGATTTTGAGACAGAGTCTCGCTTTGTACCTCAGACTGGCCCTAAATTCACTATGTAGCCCAGGCTAGCCTTGAACTCATAGCAGTCCACCTGCCTCTGCCTCCCGAGTGTTGGTATTATAGGCGTGAGCCAGCGTACCTGGCATTGTGGTATATGGTACCGGGGATCAAACTTGGGACTTTGCACTTTCAAGGCAGACACTGGAACCACTGAGCTAAATCTCCAGCCCTAAAAGTAATTTATTAAAAGGAGAGTTAGGGGTCTGGGGATTTAGCTCAGTGGTTCCAGCACCTGCCTTGCAAGTGTAAGGGCCTGGGTTCAATCTCCAGTAACCACATACAACAATACTGGGCATTTATACTTACGCCCAGCAGCAATCAGAACCGCATACTACAGTGCTGGGTGTGGTGGCTCACATCTTTCATCCCAGCACTAGGGAGGCAGAGGCAGGAAGGTTACTATGAGTTTAAGGCTGAGCTCAGGGCCAGCCTGAACTACAAAAGCGAGACCCTGCCTCAAAAAAAAGAAGGGTTAGGGCCGAGGATTTAATTCAGTGGTTCTGACATCTACCTTGCAGGCACAAGGTCCCGAGTTCGATTCTGGGTAACCACATACAAACGACAATGCTGGGCTTGATGGCTCATACCTGTAATCCTAGCACTTGGGAGGCAGATGCAGGAGGATTGCCTGAGTTCAAGGCTTGTCTGGGCTACATGTGAGCTCGGGGCCAGCTTGAACTACAAAAAAAGAGACCCTCTCTCAAAAAAAGAAGTGTTAAGTTGACAAGTTGCTGGTTTCTAGGATTGACCATGTAGTTCTAGTGGTAGTGATGCAGGACTATATTAGTCCTGTCACTGGGACAGAATACCCAACACAATAATTTAGGAGAGGTTTATTTGGTTTGTGGCTTCAGAGTTTCAGCCCATGGTTAACTGGCTGTAGAGCAGAAACAGTATAGTGAGTGAAGAAAGCTGTGGCTCTGGTCCTCTCTCTTTTTTTCGGTAGTTGGTATTGAACTTGGGCCCTTGTGCTTGCAAGGTAGGTGCAGTACCACTTGAGGTTTTCTTTTTTCTTAGTTTTTTGAGACAGGGTCATGCTTTTGTAGTTCCAGTGGGGCCTGAATTCACTGTAGCCCAGGCTAGCCTCGAACTCACAGCAATCTGCCTGCCTCTGCCTCCCAAGTGCTGGGATTACAGGTGTGAGCCACCATACGCGGCACTGTGGTATATGGTACTGATTGCTGGTGGGCATGAGTCACCATGCCTGACATTGTTGTGTTTAGTTACCAGGGATCGAACTAGGGACCTTGTGCTTGCAAGGCAGGCACCAGAACCACTGAGCTAAATCTCCAGCCCCTTTGTTTCCATATTTTCCTTCTATTTTTACTTTTTTCTTATCCCTTCCTTCTCCCTCCCCCATTTTACCCCCTCCTATTTGAACAATTTTTCCCATTTCCCAGTGTCTGTTATACATTTTAGTCCTGATTTCCACTTTCAGTTTCTTGCATCAGAGAGGCAATATCGTATTTAAACTTGCATCCTATTTATCTTACGTAAGAGTATCTGAGGACAGCTGGGGATTTAGCTCAGTGGTTCTGGTGCCTGTCTTGTAAGCGCAAGGACCTGGGTTCGATCCCGGTTAACTACATACAATACTGGGTGTGGAGACTCACGCCCAGCAGCAATCAGTACCACATACCACAGTGCAGGGCGTGGTGGCTCACGCCTGAAATCCCAGCACTCGGGAGGCAGAAGCAGGAGCATTGCTGTGATGTGAGTTTAAAGCTGAGCTCAGGGCCAACCTGAACTACTACAAAGCAAGACCCTGTCTCAGAAAAACAACAACAACAAAAAAACCCTGAATCTTCCTTTTGGAAAGCAAGTGGGTGTTTCCATTTTTTACCCACTCAGACAGGCTCATGCTTTGAACATCCCGTGTTGTGCGTCTTAGTGCCTGAGGTAGAGAGCAAGGAGTGAGGGTTTCTCTGACAAGGATATGCACACAGTGAGGCAGGAACGTGCTCCTGTCTGCTATCTTCTGCTAAGCCAGAAGTGGCTGTGTCTGTCTGTTACTGACAGTTACTCTAGTCCCTTATTGACAGTGAAATGAGTATAGTTTCAAATTCCTGTTGGCTGTTTGTGCTTCCTCTTTGGAAAAGTGCTTATTTATAGTATTTGCTCTTTTTTTTGGCCTGGCTTCTCTTGAGGCTCGTGCATGCGTGTGGTCTGGGTGTGATGTCGCCTTTCCATCGAGCCGTGCTGTTGACTACACAACTATTCCCACGCATCCTGGAGTGCTGTCCCTCCAGCAGAGTGCAGAGACAACTGTGAATCCTGTGCTCAGGACCTTGTCCCTAACCTTAACCCGAAGTGGGCCCTCTGAGATAGGCATACTGTATCTAACACAGCATAGTTATTCATGATCCTTAGGCAGGATCATGTCCTGGGGTCTCATTTCCTGGGGGGAAAGAATGAGCCTAGATGAGAGACAGGCTAGCATACACACACATCATATGTGTGCAGCTGTGCCTACACCTGGAGCCAGGGAGCCCTGTCCAATGTGCATTCTGCCTTTCCAGTTGACTCCTGGGTGCATCCTGAGTAGCCAAAGTATAAGACCTAGAGCAGGGCAAGGCTGTCCTGACATCCCTCTGAAGGGTCATGGGTAGGCCTCAAAACTTATCTGGCCAATAGGGTTGGTGAATGATATGGGTTGCGCGGGGCCTCCCAGGTTTTAGTCTGGAGGACTGAGAGTAGCTGCTTGGGAAATAATAGCAATTCCATCCTGGATGTTTGGTCTAGGGTAGTGTGGTATGAATGGTCAGTGTGTGTTGATGTAGAGTTTGAAAGGTGGGTCCCAACACCTAGGGTTGAGGTGCTAGTTGGGAAGCTATCATGGGAAACCCAAGGGCAGCCACAGATGAGTGTAGTATCTGTGAGAGAGGATTCCCAGTAAAGTCATGCTGCTGAGATATGATCAGATCTCAGTGGAGAAAATATGGATGGCATCCAGATCAGGTTGGCTCATCAGCTGTGGTAGGGGCACAAACATGAGTAGGTATACTTGGGGTTGTGGAAGCTGAGACCTTGGAGAAAGTCACTGTGAACATGACTATAGGAACATTATAGGAGTTAAAGGAACAATGGGAGAAATTGGAAGGACATGAGGTCTGGTGTGGCTTTGTATCAGGTGTAGGGTATGCTGGCTTCTGGATACAGTTAAAATGGGAGAATTGGGTACAGAAGCCAAAGCGTCCCTGGGTTGAGACTTAGAAGGGAAGAGGTGGGCTCAGCTGCACATAGCTCATGAGGCCTAGCAGTGTTGTCAGGAGCCCCTGCATGTTTTTGACTTTTCTGCACAGGAGAGGAATGTGATGATCCAGGAGAGAGGAGGAGTATGTTGCAGCAGGATGAGGTGGTCTTGAGCTCCTGGGATATTTGGGGAATCAGGAGATGGGGGACACTGGGCGGTAGAGAGAGCAGATGGAGCAGGCAGTGCATCCTGTGGTGGTAGAAGCCAGTTGAAGACCTGAAGCTGTCCTATGGCACAGCCAGTGATAGCAGCTTTCCTTTTTGTTTTGGTGTAGGTGGCTATTATCATGGAAAGCTGATTTTCCCCAGAGAATTTCCTTTTAAGCCTCCTAGTATTTACATGATAACACCTAATGGAAGGTTTAAGTGCAACACGAGGTAAGTATCCTGATGCTATGATGTCTACTAGCCTTGCCCCTGGGGTGTACACGCCTGCTCATCTAGCTCTTCTCCTGTAGGCTGTGTCTTTCCATCACGGATTTCCACCCTGATACGTGGAACCCAGCCTGGTCCGTCTCCACTATCCTGACTGGATTGCTGAGCTTCATGGTGGAAAAGGGCCCCACGCTGGGCAGTATAGAGACATCGGACTTTACGGTGAGGGGTAGCAACACCTCACCTGGCTTTCCATGGCAGCCTGGCCTTTGCCCTCTTGTCTGAGGCTGGGTGTGTTCCCCAGATGCTCAGCTGCCTCTTTCCTTGGCAGGCAGGAATTGCGTGGGCTTCTGCTGGTTTGTGTTTCTGCCCTTTGTGAAGCCTGCTCTGCTCTGGGCTGCCTGCCACCTGCCATACTGTCTACCCCTGCCTCTAGACCATGTTTGTTTTATTTTGTTGTTTTTGTTTTGTTTCCTTAGTACTGGGGATGGAAGCCAGGGCTTTTTCCATGGAAGGGGGGAGTGTTCTGCTGAGCTATATCCCCAGCATCCTCTTACACACTTTTTTTTTAGACAGTCTTCCTAAGTTGTCCCAGAGTGCCTTCAAACTACCAGAGTGCCTACCTTCCTAAGTATCTGGATTTACTTGCATGTGCTATCCCCACACCTCCCTTAAGCTCGACATTTATCCATATGAAACTTGGCTTACAGCTCAGGTCTTTCTTGGGGGGCTTGGGGACTGAGGGAGCATGTTGTCCATTCTTGTTAGCTTTTTTTTTAAATTTTAAAAATTGGAATCAAACTGTTATTGATAACAAAAGGATAGCCTTTATGACTCTTTGTTGTGGAAAAACAAGCTCATTATTTGCTTTCTCAGGCATGAAGACAGTATTTTTAGAAATTTTAAGGAATTAAAATTAGCTTCCTGGCTGATATTTCCCTTCTTTTCTTTCTAGAAAAGACAACTGGCAGCACAGAGTTTAGCGTTTAATTTAAAAGATAAAGTTTTTTGTGAATTATTTCCCGAAGTTGTGGAGGTAAGAAAGTGAAAGTTGGAATTCAGTTCCATTTTCCTTTACATTAAAAACATTTTCAGATTCCGTTCTTTGAAAGAAATTGAGTCCCAATGCATTCCTGTCATCTCCCTGAGGGATCTCAGGCCTTCCAGAGGCTACAGGGCATGGAAGGGCATCTGTGCTGGGTGTGCTCTGCCCTGTGAGGCCAAGAGCCCCATGGTCCTGGTGTTGGAACTGAGAGTGTGGCTGGAAGGAGTGAGAGGTCTCTTTGGTGGGGGATTCCGTCTGCCCTGGCTGAATCGAACAGGGCATTGATTTACCAGCTTGCTTACTTTCCCTTCCTGTGAATTGGTGTCAGGAGCCATGCCCACTTCCATGTGTTAGAACTTGGTATGTGGAATAGAAGACTCCGGTTTTAATGGCAACTCTGGGCACCAAAACTTGGAGTGCAGCTCCTGAAGTGTCTGATTTGGTCAGACTGACCTTGGTTTCTTGTGTTTTTCTCCTAGGAAATTAAACAAAAACAGAAAGCACAAGATGAACTCAATAGCAGGCCGCAGACTCTCCCCCTCCCAGATGTGGTTCCTGATGGGGAAACCCACCATGGCCAGAATGGGATCCAGCTTCTCAATGGGCATGCACCAGGTGCTGGTCCAAACCTTGCAGGGCTCCAGCAGGCCAACCGGCACCATGGACTCCTGGGCGGTGCCCTGGCGAACTTGTTTGTTATAGTTGGGTTTGCAGCCTTCGCCTACACGGTCAAGTATGTGTTGAGGAGCATAGCGCAAGAGTGAGCCGTGGCCCAGTCGCTGCGGGGGACACAGGTACCAGAGTTTGACTTGGGCCAGTGGGACGTGCTGCCGAGCCAGGGCAGGCCCACCAGACTCCTGGGTTTCACTTTCTAAAAACCTGAAAGGAAAGCAAAAACCAAAACGTGTGATTTGGAGGAAACACAAGATTCTCAGCTTCTCTTCTCACCGAATGAGGTGTCTACCAGTGGCTGGCATCACCATGGGTGGCTCATGCTTTGGTTTTATAGCTTATTTCCTGTATTGTCTTTTGGACCTGTTTAGTAAATCTGTTTTTCATTTTATTAGATTTGGTCACTTAAAAATATAAAATTCAATGCCTGGCTAGTCCTCTGTGTGCATTCTTAGTGGAGCTCTTGATTCTCTGCAGGATGGAGCTAGAGGCTGGTGTGGGGGTAGCTTTGTGAACACTGTCCAGGTTGTAGGGTTGTGTTGGTTAGCCAGTGACAGCCATGGACAGGGATCCGGGAGGGGTTTGGGGGTTTGGACTCATCTCAGAAATGTGTTAGAAGTCATTTAGAATGAGACAGATTCTTTCTAGAAAGTGATTGTTCATTTCTCTGCTGTGATAGAAGACTGCCATTCCTCTGGCCACAAGGAGTAACCCCTTCCTCAGAGCCGCTATGGTGAGTGCAGAGGCAGGGTAGTCTCTAGAGTGGGCCCTGTGTGCCTCAGCCTCACTGTAATCTGCCTCCTTCTAGCTCCTTGGGTGCTGTGGAGCTGCAGGTCCAGGGTCTGTCAGAGCCTTTTCTCTGAATTCTCACGCCCAGCTGGCCAGAGCCTGTCCTCCTCTGGAAACCCAAGGCCCTGTGGGCCGGTGCTGTGCACACTGGCGCTTTCCTCCTGTGGCCCCAGTTCTTTTGTGATGGCTCACATGCCATATCACAATAGGGGACTTGCCCTGGAAGCTTACCTAGTGTCTGCTGGCCGGTTTCTGCTGGAGGTCTGTGATTCCCTGTGTGGCCCTCATCTCCTTTTTTCAGCCCTTGTGGTTAGTGACACCACCTACATCCATGTTTAGAAGATGCATCACAGAAAACCATCATCTGTGAGGTGCCAGATGGCAGTGCTGCTGTGCCCGAGGGTGGACATGGCCACTTGTCACCACTCTTGCCGTCCTCCTTCCAGCATTGAGCAGTAGAGCTGGAGTGCAGTCTGTGTGTTCATCTTTGCTTTGTTTTCTGGTGGTTTTATTTAAAATTGCTCTATCATTTACCATTTGTTATGTATTTGAGCCACTCTTGTGAAAAACCTTTCATTGTCCCTTTGTCCCTAAACCCGTGCTGTGTGTGCTGTGTTAGTGCAGACGGAGTCCATGCCTGGCAGCTCTGAGCCCATTACCTGTGGCAGGGCCTCCCCTCTCAGTTCTGACCTTATGTCTGTGTTGCTTGCCTAGCCTAAGCTGTGGTCCCAGAGGTGCCTGTGGGCAGCTGAGTCCTGCACAACCTCCTGTGCTGGATGCCAACCACTTGAGGGCATCTTGGTTGCCGAGAGATTCTTGAGATTCTTGAGACAGTGCTAGCAGACTTAGAGTGGACCTAATACATTTTCTGTATGTGAGATCTCAACTTTTAACAGCTCCTGGTCAGTGGAAATGGACCCTGTGGTGCTCACAGTGTGTTACCTGCACTGACCCAAATAAAAGGTGACCTTTATCCTGTTGGACCAAGTGTGTATGGTGTTTTTTCTGTGTTGCTTCGGTGTGTGGGGGGGTTTGGCCGTTCTTCCCTTGGAGTTAGTGAAGAATACGTGCCTTTGGTGCCTCCCCTTTGGGCAGAGGGAGAGACACCCCACAAAAGCTTGTGCTTTGTGGACCCAGGGAATACATGCTTGCAGAGAGCCCTGCCTACCCTGCCCCAGCAGCCTCCTGCTGCACCCCTGGGAAAACACCCCTCCAGACTCGTCTTTGAAATTTCATTCCGAAGCCTTGGGAGCAGCACAATTTGTGCCCTTCGCCCTGCTGGAGATTCCTGTGTGGGCCATTGCTCCAGGGCCTGGCAGGATCTGAGTTGGGTGACAAGAGCCTGCAGCCTGGCCTTGAGTCTCCTCCAAGGGGCTGGAATCGGGTGCCAGTGAGCCTAGGTGCACGACTTAGAGGGTGTTCTGTCGGGCAGTGAGGCTGGAGAGCTGATGACTTCTGTGGAGCCCACAACTGTAAGATGGAGTTGAAGTCCTCCTCCTGCAGCACTCTGCTGCCAGGCCTCAGAAGGGTTAGGGCACCTGGCTGCAGGTGGCTTAGAAAAAAAAAATAGTACCCTGCATGTGAGGAGGGTCGGGTAGCCCTGGACTGGAATCTTCCCTGTGGAGGCTCTTACCTATCTCCCCAGCCCTGACCATACCCACAGGGTGCATGTCACATCAAAGAATCACCATGTTGGAGTTCCGGGGTGGGATTTGTTGAATGTGTGGAATACTCCACCCATCATCTGTAGGATGGCTGACATAGGACAGACTGCTGAAGGCATCTGGGAGGTTTGGCCCAGAGCTGTCTATGGAGGTGATACCTAGACCAGGGGAAGCTGGGCACCTCTTGAGTATCCTCCTGTCCCAGCTCTGTCCTGGGCCACTCTGCCTGTGGATTTGACCTGGGATGGGATCTCTTGCCTGGCCACCTTCACCTTCCCTGGTCCTGGAGTAAGAGTGAGTCAGGAGCTTCTTTACTGTCTACCAGCACCTAGACCATGGGGCCAGTGTACCTGCCTTCCTTACTGTTTCTTGTGGGCTGCCACAGCCACCGGCCATCCTTAACCTCAGCTCTTAACTAGGGGACAGCTCCTCAGGACCCAGAACCCATTGCTACTGAGCCAGCAGGGCCTGCAGGCTTCCTTGGGGCTGTTAGGAACTTGGCATCACTTTCTAGGAACTGCCCATAGTCCCACCAGTCTGGGAGAGAATCCTGCTGCCAGAGTCTGGAGGTAGTAAGTAGCTCATCCTGCAATGTCAACTCACCAGGGCTCAAGCCTGTGCTGAGTGGACAGGTCTGAGGTTTCTCGGCTTTCGGGAAAGGGAGAGAAGTGGAGGGGAGCGGGTAAACTGGGCCACTTTTCCTACCTGACATCCACCCGTTCTGGATAAGCCTTGCACTCGGTTAGTAGTTGGAAGGACCCACGAGTGCAGCTGTCCTCTCGGCGTCGTTTGTTGGGGTGCTGTAATGGGAAAGGCAGGCCATGGAGTCAGCTGGGAGCTGTGGGCACAAACTCTTCTGTCCTGGAGCTCCTGGAGGGAGTGGGTGTGAGGGGCCTGGGGGATCATCCTGGGAAGCAGGGCCTGGAGGCGGGGCCAGCTGCAGGGTGGAGGTGGGGCGGCCCCTGGCGGCCCAACCTGGCTTCTGCAAGGGTGGGTGGTGGTCAGCGGTCTGCCCCGGTCCCGCCCCGCTGAGGGGTACTGGTGGGCGGGCAGTTTGAGCCCTCCACTCCAGGCTCTCAAGGCTCATTTGGCCTCCTCAGCCTTGGGGAGGGCTCTGCGCCGTCAACCCGCAGACATGCACTGGCGGCGGCCGGGCGCGCCCCTGGGCCTCGCGCCCGTGCGGGGGCTCTGAGGCCGCCGCCCCCATGAGCGCTCCTGGGCGCTGAGCCGAACAAACGAGCCATGCAGCGCTGGGCCGCAGCCGCGGCCATAGCCCTCCTGTGGCCACAGCTCACACTGCTTAGTGGTGTGGGAGTGCGGCAGGAGCCCAAGAGGCCGCGCCTGCCCGGCCAGCGTACAGAGTCCCCAAACGCCACCGCATCCAACAGCGAGGGGCTGCCAGGCTCTGCCAAGGTATGCACGGGCCAGGCGCACGTGGGCATGGGCTCTGCTTCTAGGCTGCCCTGTCTTAGTGGTATTCCCCTCTTAGGGCAACCTTTCTGTCTGGCAACCAGTTCCTGCCTTGGTGGGTCTGGGAGGGACTGGAGGGGAGAGGACCTACACAGGGGCTGCAGTCTCCCCTTGAAGCCCCATGGCACATGCTTTCGGCAAACTGCTGCCCTCCGATGTGATTGCTAATTCGTGTGTGTTGGGGAGGGGCTGTGGCAAGGTGGGTCATCAGAACCTTTACAATGAGCATGATTCCCCCAACTCCAGAGGCTAAAGCCAGCATGTTTAGGCTGTCTCCTTGTATTTCTCAGAGACCGACCTGCACTCAAACCCTCTTAGGCAGAGGGTTCAAAGCCCTGACCTTAGGCTCTCCTTTTGCTGCCAGTGCCCCTGCCCTGGCAGGACCTCCAGTCCCACGTTTTGATTCTCACACCCCTCCTCCCAAGGGCAGCTCCTTGGTCTTGGCCCACCCAGCCCTAGGGACATTTTCCACAGGAGCAGGCTGGGGAGAGAGGAGGAGTGGGCTGAGAGCTGGCTCCCCCCAACAAAAGTCAGGGCCCTGGGCTGTGGGGGCACTGGCAGGGATAGGGTTCAGAACAACCGCAGTCGTCATGAACGGAGGAAGGAGGTGCCCAGCTGACATTCGTGTTAGCTCACCTGTCTGCCCAGCAGAGGAGGTGTGGGGAGCCAGCTTTGTGGCCCCCATGTCCTTTTCCCTCATGCTGGAGAGGCCAGTGAGCATTGGAGGAGGGCGTATTGGCCAGAGGGAGGGGCAGGGGTGTGTTCAGATGCTCTCGCTTGACCACATACGGTGGCTGCCTGTCTGGTTCCTGGGAAAGGTCACCAGATAGAGCATTTCCCAGCACCCAAGAGGGCTGTTGGGGCCAGGCCTACCTTAGTACTGGACCATTCTTGCTGAGGCGAAGTTCTTTGGGAGCAGCCAGGCTCTCCCAGCCAGCCAGAGGCAGCCTGCTCCTAACTCTTTCAAGAACCTCTTGACAGTTGAGTATGAACTTCCTCACACTTGCCCTGTTTTCCTCAGAAAAGGTCTTGATCCCCTACCAGCTACAGTTTCCCCAGGCCCCTCCCCTATATTTTCTTCCCTTATTCAGGGTCAAAGCACTGTCGGGAACACATTATGCAAAAAAGCCCCAACCCTACGTGTATCAGGCATGGGAACAGGGCCAACATGTCACCCCCATGCCCACGCCTACACAGGGTGCTCAATCATCAAGCCTGGCTCTGCAGAGGCCCAAGTTCATATGCTGCCTGAGCCCATACCTGCCAACATGTCTGAGCTGTTCCCAGAGGCCAGCCCCTGTGGTCCTTTGTGCTGCATGGGTCCTGTGTCATCATCTTGTGAGCCTGAGTATCCCAGTGACCCGAGGTCCCAACTCTCTGGGCCACAGGGATAGGGGCTAGCAGGCCTGGTGGTCCGCGCACTAGCCCTGTCCCCTGGCTTTCTAGCCGCTGGAGGCCTCAGGGCCTGAGTTCTCAGATGCCCACATGACATGGCTGAACTTTGTCCGTCGGCCAGATGACGGGGCTTCCAAACGACGGTGCCGGTGCCGGGACAAGAAGTTGGTGAGCCCCTGGCCACTTCGAGGCTCCCAGGACCCTCTCGGGTCTGAGCCCAGGGCAGGGGTGGCTGTGGCTCCTACCAGTCCTTCACTTTCTCCTCGTATCTCCTTATAGCGAGGCCTCTTAGGCCCCCCAGGACCTCCTGGGCCCCCTGGACCCCCCGGCCCCCCTGGTGCAGAAGTCACCCCAGCGGCCCTGCTTCAGGAGTTTCAGGAGATGCTAAGAGGTAAGGAAGGCTGCCAGCAGCTTCTGCCAGGTCCTGAGGCCTTGTCAGGCCAGGAGGGTCCTGACCACACCTTGGTGGCTTCCCCACAGAGGCCACGGAGCAACGTTTCTCAGTACTGCTGGACACATGGCTGCCGCAGGTGGGTGGCCGGCGACTGGTGGTCGAGGCTTTCCACTGCCGGCTGAAGGGCCCTGTGTTGGTGGACCAGAGGACCCTGGTAGAGCTACAGGGCTTCCAGGCTGTAAGTAGGGCAAGGCGAGGGCCCAAGGGTTAGACAGCCTTGTACCAGGGTGAGGTGGACCAGCATGGTGGTGGGAGGGAGGCCCTCTGCTCCAGGGTCCTGGGGCCTGGCGGGATGTGGATGCCTGGATCTTCTGTCTTGCCCACTGTGAGGTGGAACCTGACAAGAGCCAGCCACTGCCCTTCTGTCCCACAGCCCACTGCACAGGGTGCCTTCCTGAGGGGGTCTGGACTGAGCCTGGCCTCTGGCCGATTCATAGCCCCCATCTCTGCCATCTTCCAGTTCTCTGCCAGCCTGCACGTGGGTGAGCCAGGCACCTGCACATGTAGTGGGAGGTGGTGGGCAGGTTGGCCTGGGTGGCTACAGCTGCTTACTGGGAACCCTGGCCCCACACCACCCTCCCCAACCCTGCAGCTGCCCCAGGCGTGTCCTGGGTGGTGTCCTGAAGCTAGTGTCTCCATAGACCACAGTGCACTTCAGGGCAGGGCCCGGCTGCGAGCCCGGGACACTGTACGTGTCCTCATCTGCATAGAGTCCTTGTGCCATCGCCACACGTGAGTGTACCCACCCTGGGACCAGGGCTGGGTAATGGGTGGCATTCTGGTGCCCTTGCTGACCCTCTGATGCTATGCCCAGGTCCTTGGAGGCCATCTCAGGCCTGGAGAGCAACAGCAGGGTCTTCACAGCACAGGTGCAAGGGTTGCTGCAGCTGCAGGTGAGGGCTGGGTGAGGTTATCCCACTTGGTACCCCGTGCACTATCCTGTGGGTGGGCAGGGGCCAGACTGGGGCCACATAGGTGCTGATGGCTGGATGGTGCCTGCAGGCTGGACAGTACGCCTCTGTGTTTGTGGACAATGGCTCCGGGGTGGCCCTCACCATCCAGGGGGGCTCAGCCTTCTCTGGGCTGCTTCTGGGCACGTGAGGGCGCCAGGGAGGAACTGCTGGCTGCCTCAGGGAGGAGGTGAAGAGGATCCTCATGTTGACACCTGTGGTCATGACAATAAAGAGCTCCCAGTCGAGTTCTGCGTGGTCATTGCATTTGTGAGGGTGGTTACTGGGTGCTGATGTCTGGGAGGGGTTCTGGAGAGCAGCTGGGCATCTCTGTGGGGCATGGCATGGAGGGACATGGTTATAGCCCTACAGAGCTGGAGGGCCGGCTGGCCAAGCTTCAGGCAGCTCTTGGCCACAGCTGTATTTATCAGGACAACAGGGATAGATGTCCCTGTAGGCCTCTGCCTGCCTGTCCAGCCTTGGAGGGATCAGACTATGGCTCCCCAAGACCCATTGTCCTGCTGAGGGTAGGACGCTGGTATGTGAAAGTGTTAGGTGAGCAAGGAGCACTGGGAGGGGTGCGTCCTCGTAGGGGTGGAAGGTATGTAGAGTGATGCCAGCCACAGGCACTGCATGTCAAGCCAGAGGGCATTTGTGGACCGAGATGTACCTGGTGCCCTCCATGCATGCATCCATGGGGTCTCCTGACTTCTCCTGTCAGCTAGCCCTTCACCCCTCCTCTGCACTGAGATGCCTGAGATGCAAACAACAGGATGGGCAGAGGGCCCCAGAGCCCAACAGGGAGATGAGAGATGGGGAAATATGGTAGGCGGGGACAGCTGCAAAGCCAGGCCTGGGCAAGTGGCCAGGATTGGGGTGGGCCCTGCAACTTGGCGCCTGACTACCTGCATCCTCTGTCTCCTCTTCCCTCATTCCTCCCCTCATTGGGGGTCATTAGCCACTTAGCTGCAATTCCCCCTGGAATGTGGCTGGAGGCCCAGCAATAAGGGGTTGGTTACTGGGGGGGGGGCAGGTACCAGCGACAGGAGGGTCCAGGCTCCAGGCCCATAGTACACATGTTGCCCAGCCTCCTTGCTGCACCTAGGCAGACTGTGTAGTCTGCTATCCTGAGGTGGACAGGAAATACCTGTTGGCACCTGGCCTGAACTCCAGGTTGCTGGGTTGTAGGTATCTGAGCTGCAACTGCTGGGCTTGGATACTGGCTGGGTTCCCATGGGTTGGAGGGACCCAAGGACAGGCAATTTTCTCATTCTGACTCCTCTGCTTGGAGGCCGGGCTATGAAGAGGCCAAGAGATGTGACTGCTTCCCAGTCTCAGCTGGGTCCAGAGCCACAGAGGCCAGGCCTGTGCAGTGCTGGACGACTTCAGTGTGACTCTTGACCCTGCCCTGGGGCAATGGGAGGCACTGGCTAGTCTTGCTGACCCTGCCGCCAGGCTGACTTCCCAGAACCTCAGCCTGCCCCTGCTGCCTACTGGGCTGAGGCTGGGGGTGGTCAGAGCTTATGTCACGGCTCCTGATCAACCTGGAGGAGTGATTCTGCTTCACTTGGTCTTGCAGAGGGGAGGACTGAGCTCTTCCTGAGCCTGGAGCTCTTGGTCTATGTTGAATTTAGTGTTGGGTCAACGTCTGTCACCCCTCCCTAGCCCCACACATATACTTTTGGCATACTGCCCTGGGCTTGGACACAAACAGGAATGTGGGTCTCATATTTTGGGGTAGCTAGCATGTCCCTTTGGGACCATGCAGGAGCCAGGAATGAGAGGGCTAGGGCTTTTGGTCATGGGCGAAGAGGTCAGGCTGCAGCCAGGGCCACCTATTGGGTATAGGTGGCTTTTCCAGTGGCACACAGCAGTCCCATCTGCCATGGTCCCAAGATACAAAGGAAGTGTGCCTGTGCCGGCCTGGTCCGTGCAGCCAGCTCAAACTGGGAATCCTCTCCCCACCCTCAAGGAAGCTCAGAGTCTCATCCATCAGCTCCAGTCTCGAACTTTGTCCTGACTCACGGTCACCTTTGCTGTGGACCAAGAACAGCCTGGTATGGGAGACACTCTGTGGGCCTGCATTCCTCTTCTGTCTGTGTACCTGAGCACCTGTGCTGGCAACCAAATGTCTATGTCCCTGAGGGTGACATCAGGAGCTAACATTCTGGCAAGTCCTCCGTCTCCATGTGGTATATGTATGTGTGTATGTGGTGTTTCTGACCTGAGACCAGGCCTGGGCTGTGATGCCTTGCTGGGAGGAATCTGAGGTCACATAGAGCTGGCGTGGCTACTCATGCCTAGTGGTGAGCACTGGCCCACTCGGTATAAACACCTCACCCAGCTCTCGGCCACAGTCCTATGTGAGGCCAGCACAGAGTACACAGATAAACCCTGCTGTTCCTGAAGCTGCTCCCAGGACAAGGCCCAGGAGCCACTGCAACCTCCACCCAGCACCCTCACCTGGTTGTGACTATCACAGGGTCACAGCTTAAGATCCTAAGCCTACCAGCTGATTGCCCAGCAAGATAATGCCACTGGACCTTCCTGACCATAACCACAGCCACTTCTTTTTTAATTTTCTTCTCCCTAATTAGCAACAAAGAACACTTTATTTTTGTTTGTGTTATGTTTTGAAGTGAGGTCTCCTTTATGTTGCTCAGGCTGGTCTTGAACTCCTGAGCTCAAGCCATCCTCCTGACTCAGCCTCCTGAACAGCAGGCCTGCCAGTGTGTGCCACCATGCTCAGTTCTGCCACAGCTGTCTGAGCTGGATGACTGGCAAGCACAGCTTCTGGCCCTATACACTGCCCTGCAGTTGCTCTGAAGGGCCTGATCATTCTGGCTCCTTGAACAAGTACCTCCTGCAGTCAGAGGTCTCCCAGCCTGGCTTGGAACTGAGTCTGAGTGGGGTGGGAGGCAGGCTTGTGACCATGTCTGCCTGGCCACACCTTAGCACCTCTACCTGTCTAGAGTCTGACAGTTGGTCAGGTGGGTCAGGCATGGAAAGTTTGGGGATAAAGTGTCTTTGTTTGGGAGAATGTGGGGTGCATTCTGCTCTGGGGCAGTGACTCAGGTTGCTCAGCTGTGATAACATCAGTTTCAAAACAGGCGTGTCACACATGTGGCCTGGTGGGCTCCTGCCCTTACCTGCATCCACATCCCTGTGGCCTCCCCACTGGGCTGGGGCATGTGAGGTCACAGCAGGAAGCTGGGTGCTAGGCCTGAGTGAACTCCATTTCTGCAGCAAAGCATCTCCACGAGCAGTGCCCAGTTCCTCTAAACCTGCCCCTGCCCCCCTCAACCCTCCCTTGCAGGCCCAGCCCTGCCAGTCCAAAGGGTGTTCCTTCCACACAGGATACCCCAAGGCCTGAAGAGCCTCCTCAAGGCAACTGTGTGTGATTCTCTCTTTGAGGCTGGTAGGGTCGGGTGCTGTTGGGAGGCAGGCGAGACACGGTGGCCTTTCCGACGCCACCTGGGAACTGAGCTGGCACTGGCCATCCATCACTCCTCTCAGGATCAGAGTGGGTGGCTGGGGGGCCACGAGGCCTCTTGCAGGAGGCTAGGCCAGCCGAGACCCTCAGACGCCACTGGAGGGAGGGGCTGGGTTTGAGTTTCCTCCTCTTTAGGTCGAAGGGCCGGGTCAGGCCCTGGGTCAGCAGGCTGAGGCTCACTGGAGGCCAACATGATTGCAGAGGTATGTGGCTGCTGGGGATGGAGATGGTAGGCTCAGGCTGGCTGCATCCTTCATTACCTCTCTCCTCCATCAACTCATTGTGTTCCCTTAGGTCCAGCCACCCCTTCTCAGGCCACCCCATCCACTATGGGGAAGCTCAAGACTACCTGGGGGAAGGGCGCAGTGGGCTCCATTAAGACCCCACAGGAAGGGGCAGCAAGAGTTCCGCATCAGTAGAGGGGAACATGGAGGGGCTGAAGGACAGCTCCGAAGGACAGGGTGAGTCCCATAGCCACTAGGGAAATTGGAGAGCCCAAGAGACAGTGGCTGCTCTCTAAGGTGCCGAATCCCTCCCTGTGTTTGCTCAGAGACCCCAGAGATGGGCCAGTCTTGTGGTGATTACACAGGCGACTGTAGCCTCAGGTATAGACAGGTCTGTTACCTGCCAGTTGCCAGAGATGCCAGTTCACCTGAACCTCAGAGGAAACTGAGACAAGGCCAAGCCCTTTCCCAGGCAAGCATCAGAGAGCAAATTAAATTCAACTGGAAACTGTCACGTCGCTAAGCAACCAGGGTGAGCAGGGCTTCAAACAGCAGCCTCCTTTCTGTTCCTCTTCAGCTCCCCTCTGGGAACCTAGGATGTCTGTAGCAAGCTGTTCCTCCTGGGCCTCACAGTCTGGAGGGCCCTCCATCTCCATCCCCTTCCCATGTGGCATATGGAGTGTGTTGATTTCTTGGGGTAAAACGCCACACGCCCCATGACTTAAGGGGCAGTTTCTGAATGACTCAAGTCAAGGCCTCAGTCGTCTGCTTACTCCACAGCCCCAGGTGGACTCCTCAGTGGGAAGTGGGAAGTGGACGTAACTAGAACTTCTGTATTAAGTTCTAGTCTCTTGTGAGTTGACAGCATAGGGCAAAATAATACTTAAGCAGAAATGGGACTTAGAGAAGCTGAACTTGGGCCTCATCTATGCTACTCTGGGCAGCAAGACCCCCCAGACTCCAGCCTGCCACACCTTTTATTATCCCCAGCCAAGCTGGCTACATCTTTCATTCTATACATTCCAAAAGACTTGGTACAGCAGGGTAGACACCAACAATAGTCCCGCGGGGCAGGGCAGGGCAGATGTCAGCAATAGTCTGAGAAGTTTTGTAGGTCCGTGTGCAGTTCTGCCCTGAAGCATCACAGCATGTGGGACCATCAAGTCCCTGTTGCTAGCACAGGTGAAGACAAAAGTTAAGTCCAAATTCCGTCTGCAGGCCGAGAAAGGCCTGGTCAATTTTGACCCTGTAATTATTTCTCCGAAACAGGACTGTTCCCAACACTCCATCTCTTGCCCCAAGTGGCACTACTACCTCAAGGTTCCTTGGCTTTTAGGGAACTGGGCAATCATGGCCTCTCTTCTGTCTGTTTCTTCTTCTTGTAAAGGCCAGTCACTGGATCAGCGACCTCTCGACTACTCACGTTTCTAAATAAGGCCCCTTCACCAGAACTAAGGTTAGGGCTGAAGCACATATTAGGGGCATAGTTCAGTCCTCACCATGAACTTGAGAATCAGTCACAGCCAGGCATAGCCTCTGAGGGTGGTTGGGATGCTGATATGGACCCTCCAGTAGGTCCCCAGGGATCCTTTCCCCAGGATACAGCCTAGTCTCTCCTATGTAGGGGTGCTCTGAGGGCCAAAGAGTGGGGCAGGGGACCCAGACTCAAGGAGCTTTTTTGGTGTTTTCGAGAGATCTTGTGCACTACCAAGCTGGTGCCTCTAGCCACCTGGCAGGAAGAAAGGCCACGCTCACCAGGAGGGGGCAGCAGAGGTACCCCCAGGATTGCTTCACTCCCTGCAGCCTGTGCACATTGGAGTTATGCTGACCACTGACACTACCACCTTATCCCTATCTGGGGTCCCCCACTGTAGTGATGCGAGGTGATCTTAAGGCTACTTTAGGAGGTCTCGCCTGTAAACAGCAAGCTGCTGAGTACTCTAGGAACCCCATAAAAGTGGGCTTGGGGATCCAACTTTCATCTCCCAGGGACCTACTAGCACCTGGGGTCAGACAGCCTGGGCCAATCTGTGGACTCCAGGAGAGGTGTGAGTGCCCAAGCCAGCACCCCAGCAAGGAGACTCTGCAGGATAGATTCGGGGTCAGACGGAAGAGGGGTCAGAACCGGGGGGCAGAGGTCAGCATAAAGCAGGCTGAGCTCCATTGCCCGTGGCCAGTCCACTAGATCCAGGACTGGAAAGCAAGTAGCTATAGGCTACTCCATAGAGGGCCAGGCTCCCGGAGTCCTGACAGTCAAGTCAGACTGCACTCAGTCTGAGTGCAGCATGAGGTGAGAGTCAGTCAGGGTGGCTCTGTTCTGTCTTAAAACTTAATGTTTCAAGTTGAATATGAAGCTTTAATTTTTTTGTTTTTGGAGATAACCTCACTGTGTAGTCAGGCTAGTCTTGAACTCACTTTGCAGCCTAGAGTGGCTTTAAACTTGCAATAATCCTCCTACCTCAGCTTCCCCAGTGCTGGGATTACAGGTGTGCACCACCACCAAGCCTGGCTGTTTGTTTTCTGAGACAGGGTCTCCCTACACAGTTCAGGCTGGCCTCAAATTCACTATGCAGACAATGCTGATCTCAAACTCAAGGTGATCGTCTTGCCTCAGCCTCCTATACACTGAGATTACAGGTATGTACCATGATACCCAGGGGAAGCTTCTATTTCTCTAGGTCGAAAGCATTGCATATGGCACCACTAGGTGGTTCTCCTGAACCCTCACAGGACAAGGCCTGGTTTTACAGATCTCTACTGTAGGTCAAATGTTTTCCCAGAAGTTCAGCAAACATGGGGGATTTTTATACTTCCTTCCAGGGCCAACTTGAACCTCTGTGCTACACGCATGTTGTGTACTCTGCAGCAGGGAAGCTATCTAGGAATCTAGACCCCAGTTCAAGTCCAGTTCTGCCCTGCTACATGGTCTCCTGGCCTGCAAGCTCTCCATGCTTCTCTGTCTCATCTGATGAATGGAGATATGCCAACTCCTCAAATATCTGCAAGTGAAACAGTTGGCACAAATATGGCTGCATTATTACCAATACCCTTCTGGTCAGGCTAGATCTTTCCATTGCACATGCAGGGCAGCTCATCCTGACTTCAAGAGGCTGATATGGAGCTCACTGGCATCTGCCTCTGAATTCTGCAAGCCTCAGGACTCTTCTAATTCCATCAACCCTCTAAGGACAAAAGGGCAGGGTGGGCTGCTGAACACAAGCTCCCTTTCAAGTCTAGCTGGGTATTCCTCCTTTGGAAGAGTAAGCTCATGGCCTGAGGATCCAAAGGCAAGGTTGTGAAAGGCAGTAGATGGTGTCCTCTCCCCTCTTGCAGTCCTAGAGGGGGACCACAAAGCCCAGGGAATTGGACAAGGCCTCAGCAACCCAAGAGCACATGATAACATGCAGGGCTGCAGTTGAGGGCACTACAGGGCCATCTGCCTGTCCTTGAGGCAGCTCAATTCTGCAATGACTAGACCTCCCTTTGCACATTAAGTGGGAACAAAATTTTTTTTTTAAAGGATGTGCTAGATGTGTTAAGGTCTGTGTGGTTGGGTGCTGGCCAGCAAATCCTATTTTCTCAAGACAGAATCTGGGAAGCCTTGTCAGCACACTAAGAACTGATTCCTGGAACTTGGGCTGATCTGAGTAAGAGGGACTCTAAACGCCTGTGTGGAGGCCTTAAAAGGAAAGTCTGTTCAGAAAGATACAAAGGGACTGACTTATGTGTAAACTTAAAAGA
Organism: Petromus typicus; assembly: GCA_004026965.1. Classification (NCBI taxonomy): domain Eukaryota; kingdom Metazoa; phylum Chordata; class Mammalia; order Rodentia; family Petromuridae; genus Petromus; species Petromus typicus. The sequence continues at coordinate 44,283 of PVIR01005705.1, read as the reverse complement.
GAAATGGACAGTGGGAAAATTCTTCATGTTTAAACACACAGCAGCAGGGTCAGTCAATCAAGCTGTCAACGGATTAACCCACAAATTCCAAGTCTAGATAAAAAAATCCTTTCTTAAATAATTTTTAAAAATACCCAGACAGTCTTAACTTAAAACTACCTATAAAAATTGTAGTATTGGGGCCAAGGAATTAGCTCAGTGGTTCCAGCGCCTGCCTTGCAAGCTCAAGGTCCCTAGTTTGATCCCCGGTAACCACATGTAATCCCATACAACAATGCCAGGAGTAGTTACTCACACCCACCAGCAATCAGTGCCCACATACCACAGTGCTGGGCCTGTTGGCTCATGCCTGTAATCCTACTACTTGGGAGGCAGAGACAGGAGGATTGCTGAGTTTAGGACCAGCCTGAACTACACAGGGGAACCCTGTCTCAAAAAACTGAAAACAACTTATAAATAGGATGCAGGCAAACACTGAGTTATATTTACCATGAACTCTAGGAGACAGATCTCAAGGCCATCAAAGCTAATCGATGTGAAACCAACTCCCTTCTCAGACTTAAATAAGTCCAACAATACCGACCAAAGACACAAAGAATAATCTCCCCAAATGGTACAAAGGCAGTTTGGCAAAAGTCTCTTGTGGAACCACACCACACTGGGGAGTTCAGTAAAGGGGCCTACAAGTGGCTCTGTCCCCATCTGTCCATAGTGGTCCAGGTGAGCGCTGAGCCTCCGAAAGCAGTCTCTGGGGCAGGTAAGAGGAATGCCTGGGTCCTCTGGGCAGGAAAACATCACAGACCAAGCTCCTGTAGGCTGCATCAGGGTCAGCACAAGGCACCCCGTCTGCATACCTACTACAAGGGTTCCTGGGCTGAAGCAGACACCCGGCCTGGCCCTTGAAACTGTCTAGGCCGCTCTGGCCCTGCCAGGTTTCGCGAGGCTAGGTCAGGGGATACCTTCCTTCCGCTGGCAACACTGAGAGGGTGGCGCCGACCAATCATATTCATAGGAGAGACGCAGCTGCACCTCTCGTGCGCACAGCCGGCCACTGCGCAGCAGCGAGCGCTGTTTCTCCAGCATGTCCTCTGGGCTTTGCTTGTGTGTTACCAGGTACTTGTTGTTGCAGCCACGAGACTTGTACTCAGTGTCGAAGCGCGGGTCGTGCTCACGCTGCACGTCCACAGGTGCCAGCCAGGCGCCCAGTGACACGTCCTCGCTGTGCCACTCTCGCAGATACTCGCGGCTGCGGCGCAGGTAGTGCACCAGGTCGGCTGAGAGCACATAGCCGCCGCCCAGCGCATAGGGCAAGTAGTAGTCACACAACTGCCAGGCGGCTTCGCGCCAGCGCCCTGCCGGCTTTACCCGCCCGCGGCCCGAAAAGAAGCCCCAGTAAAGGCGGCGGCGACGCGACGGTTCGCGCGCGCGCAGCTCGGCCAGCACTGCGTCTAGTCGAGCAAAGGTGTCGTCGTCCGCCTTGAGCACGAACTCAAAGGCCACGTGTTCGTCCAGCCAGGCCAGCATGGCCAACACCTTGGCCGTGAGGTTCTCATAGGCGTCGCGCAGCGAGGGTAGCAGCAGCAGGTCGCCGTGCAGCACCTGCTCGCGCTCCAGGGCGCGGCGCTCCTCGGCGCCCAGGCCGCCAGTACCCACGGCGAAGCGCGCCCACACGTCTCCCGGGCTGTCTCGTTGCGCCGCCGCTAGCCACGTGCTGCGGACTGCGCTGCGGCGTTCGGCTGCGCGGGGCGCGCTGGCTATTAGCACCGCCAGGAAGACGGCGGCGCGGGGCGCGGCGGCGGCGGCGACGGAAGCTGCGGGTTGGGAGGCGCAGCGTGCCAGATACAGCAGCGCGGCGCCACAGAACACAAGGCCGCTCAGGCCAAGCGCCGTCCGGCGGCGCCACGCGCGCCGAAACAGCTTCATCGTGGGCGGGCGGGGGCCTAGTGCGCAGGCGCGGCTCCGACGGGACGGCGCGTGCCTACGGCGGGGCTGGGGGAGGGGCGGCGAATGGAACCCGAGGCAGAGACCTAGGGATTCCCTGTTCTGGTGAGGACCCGGCGGCCGCGAGGCCGGGGCTGGGGCCGGGGCCGGGGCCGGGGCAGGGCTGGCCGTCACGTGCCCACGCGCTGTCTTCTCACTGGCCATTTCATGGTGGCCTTGCAGGAGCTTCCGCCCAGAGAAAATATGGCGGCGCCGCGGGCCAAGAGCGAGGCCGATCCCACTCGCCCCGCCCCCGTCGGATGTGCCGGTCTTTTCCCGGAAGAAAGATGGCGGCGGCCTGAGCTGAGCCGCTGGTGGCGTCGCGGACGCTCCGCTGCGCTCCCCGGATCCGGCGCTGTGGGAGGCCGGTGAGTGAGGGTCCCCGTCACCGCCGTGCCCTGTAGCCCGGGGCTTCGCGTGGCCACCGCCAGAGACGAACCCGGAGGCTGAGGTGGCTGCCGCTCTAGGCCGGGCCAGATCCCGGCTCTGGCCTCCTCCCTCACTCGATGTCTCCGTGCCAGACCCGTGGGCGCCGTGGAAAACTGAGGCTGGAGAGACGGGGTCTCAGGTCCTGACCAGCGAGATGTGCTTACACTGGTGGCCCAGTGTCTCTGCTTCGATTTTGGTATAACGTTTGCCCTGAGCCACGGTAGTCATGGCCTGCCTCAGCCTCGGCCGCAGGTTTGGTGAACGCACTTAGTGCTGCCTCTAAAACATCAGATCTGTGAAACTCAGTCGTGTTTCGTCAGCACTGAGCCCTCAGAAATCCATTAAGAAACACAGAAATCCACGAAGCCTCACTTAGGTTGAGTTTTCCTGTACATTTTCATGTCAAAACTTAGCTTATAAATTAGGCCCCGGTAAAGATCAGAAACTATGGTGCATAATAAAACAGAACGGTTGTGCTGACAAACTAATAAAGTTACTAAACGTGCCCTCTTTTGAACGAGTGTTGGTAAATATTAATATTTTTTGGCTGTGATTGACTGCAGATAAAGTGGAGGGACTACAATGTTGCCCCCACTGAAGATTCTGTTTGACAGTTCATTGACTACTCGTTGGAAATTGGCCACCTTCTTGAAATCCTGTTTTGTGGGACAGGAAGATGCTGCTAGGACAGCAAGCAGCTGCCAGTTAGTTCAGTCTCTCTGTTACTCTTACCATAAGGTAAATGACTGCTGTTAGTGGAGGTTTCACTCCTCATGCGTGGCATTTAAATTATTTTGAGTTACTTTTTTTTTTTTTTTTGAGACAGGGTCTCGCTTTGTAGTTCAGGCTGGCCCTGAACTCAGCCTCCAACTCACATCACAGCAATCTTCCTGTCTGCCTCCCAAGTGCTGGGATTACAGGTGTGAGCCACCATGCCCCGCACTGTGGTTTGTGGTACAGATTGCTGCTGGGGTGAGTCTCCACGCCCAGTATTGTTATGTGGTTACCGGGGATTGAACCCCGGCCCTTGTGCTTGCAAGATTTGCACAGGAACCACTGAGCTATATCCCTGGCCCTTGAGTTACGTTTTACATATAACAAATTACAAGGAACTGTACCACATAGTTCATCAAGATAAGTACGATTGGGAACTGTCTGTTCTTTCAAGGAATAAAGTACAAGGCCAGTGTGATGACACCTATAAATTCAGCTAGGATGCTGAGGCAGGAGAATTGGAACTTTGAGTACAGCCTGGGAAATTAAAAAAAATTTTTTTAACATTTTAAAACTTTTTTTTTTTTTTTTTTTTTAGGTTTTTTGAGACAGGGTCTCGCTTTGTGGTTCAGGCTGGCCCTGAGCTCAGCCTCAAACTCACATCACAATCCTCCTGCCTCTGCCTCCCGAGTGCTGGGATTACAGGCGTGAGCCACCACGCCCGACACTGTGGTATGTGGTACTGGTTGCTGCTGGGTGTGGGTCTCCACACCCAGTATTG
>PVIR01005705.1:7940-40279 GCA_004026965.1 Petromus typicus | reverse complement strand
GGGGCCCTTGCGCTTGCAAGACAGGCGCCGGAACCACTGAGCTAACTCCCCGGCCCCCCATTTTAAAACTTTTAAGTTATAGCACAGTGCTTGCTGGGTTCAGTCTTCAAAATTGAAGGGGAAAACAAAACAAAGTGCTGTCTCTGCACAGAGTGTATTTTTATAGTACCATTAGTGAATTCACTCCAGGAAGAAGTTGTCTTAGTTCTAGCTCATTGCTTCCTTGGCCAGAAGAACTGGGATGCAGGAATAGTCACATATGTGGCAGGAAAGGAGCTCTCAGCAGCTCTGAGAACATCCACCAGAAGCACATACTCTAGGGTTTCCCTTCTTGGGGGACCTCAGACTCCTTTAGGTCCTGGCAGGCTCCAGTGTTCTTTGCATGTGCCCAACATAAGGGAACCCCAGATATGTTGGGCTTGAAAGGGAGTGGCTAGTTTGATGTCCCCAGAGGCAGCAGTTGTTGAGTGTCTTCTGTGTGGCACAGAAGCTGAGTGACATGGGTCTTTGTCTGTCCATATCTACAAGTTGGAGGACAGGAAACAGCTGTGATATACACTGAGACCAGCTGTACCTGGAGGGATTGGTAGTATGGTTTGCCATATGGATGGACTACAGGTAAAATAGGAGTCCCTCTAGACCAGGACAGACTTCTGGGTACGTGAACCTTTCCATTGTTCTTCTAGCAATGTGAGCAAAGGTGTGTGTGTGTGTGTGTGTGTGTGTGTGTGTGTGTGTGTGTAGATGTGTGTAGATGTGTGTGAGAAAGTGGTGCTAGGAAGGTTAGGTGACCTAGCCAAGGTAATAGACCTCACAGTGCTCAGTTGGGCTCTGGAGAGTGAGTGACCATAGTCCTGTGGTAAGTTCTGTGACAAGGGAGGGACAGAGTCACACAGTGCTGGCAGGCTGCACCAGAAGGTAATGTCAGCTTTGAGGAAGAGACAGCTCTAAACTAGTGTTTTGTTTGTTTCTTTTCTGGTTACTAGGGATTAAACTGGGAGCCTTTCCACTGAACTACATCCCCAGCCCTTTTTATTTTTTTAAAATTTATTTTGAGATAAGGTGTACTAAGTTGCTGAGTTGCCCAGGCTGTGCCCAAAGCTTTGCTTCTTTTTTTTTTTTTTAAGGTTTTTTGAGACAGGGTCTCGCTTTGTGGTTCAGGCTGGCCCTGAGCTCAGCCTCAAACTCACAGCACAGCAGTCCTCCTGCCTCTGCCTCCCGAGTGCTGGGATTATAGGCGTGAGCCACCATGCCCGGCACTGTGGTATGCGGTACTGGTTGCTGCTGGGTGTGAGTCTCCACACCCAGCATTGTTATGTGGTTACCGGGGATTGAACCTGGGTCCTTGCGCTTGCAAAGACAGGCGCCAGAACCACTGAGCTATATCCCCGGCCCAAAGCTTTGCTTCTTTTGCCTCAGCTTCCCAGGGTGCTGGGATTATAGGCATGCAACAACATACTTGGCTCCTAGTGTCTTTAAAAAAAAAAAAGAGTGGGGCTGGGGATTTAGCTCAGTAGTTCCAGCACCTGCCTTGCAAGCTCAAGGACCCAGGTTCGGTCCCCAGTAACCACATACAATACTGGGCATGGAGACTCAAGTCCAGCAGCAACCAGTACCACATACCACAGTGCCAGGCGTGGTGGCTCATGCTTGTAATCCTAGCACTTGGGAAGCAGAAGCAGGAGGATTGCTGTGGTGTGAGTTTGAGGCTGAGCTCAGGGCCAGCCTGAACTACAAAGCGAGGCAGGAGGATAAGAATTTGAGTTTAAATTCTGGGTGAGGTGGCTCATGCCTGTAATCCTAGTACTGGGAGACAGAGGGAGGAGGATTGCTGTGAGTTCCAGGCTTGCCTGGGTTACAAAGTGAGTTTGGAGCCAGCCTGAACTACAGAGGGAAAACCTATCTCAAAAAAAAAAAAAAAAAAAATAGAATTCAAGCATAACTGATACAGATTCTCATTGTCGAGTGTGATCATGGTGTCTTTATAAAAAATGTACCAATTAAATCAATTTTAAAAAATAAAATAAAATTTAACATTAAAAAAAAAAAGAATTCCAGGGCCAGAATTTAGCTCAGTGATTACCTGCCTTGCAAGTGCAAGGTCCCAAGTTCATCCCCAGTAACCACATACAACAATGACGGGCATGGTGACTCATGCCCACCAGCAATCAGTACCACATACCACAGTGCCTGGCATGGTGGCTCACGCCTGTAATCCCAGTACTCGGGAGGCTAGAGGTAGGAGGATTGCTGTGAGTTCGAAGCTCACCTGGGCTACATAGTGAGCTCAGGACCAGCCTGAACTACAAAGTCAGACCTTGTCTCAAAAAAAAAAAAGAATTCGAGCTTAGTGTAGGAAACATAGCAATTTAGTGAAATCCTATATCAAAGTAAAAAATGTAGTAAAGAGGGAACTGGGGATGTAGTTCATTGTGAAAGCTCTGGGTTCCATTCCTGTATTGAAGGAAGAAAGTGTTCAGTCTTTTTTTTTTTTTTTTTTTTTTTTGAGACAGAGAGGTCCTGACCCAGTTCAGACTGGCCCTGAGCTCACTATGTAACCCAGGCAAACTTCAAACTCATAGGAATCTTCCTGCCTCTGCCTCCTGAGTGCTGGAATTACAGGCGTTAGCCATGACGCTAGACACTGTGGTATGTGGGTACTGAGTCTTCACGCCTGACGTTGTATGTGGTTACCAGGGATTGAACTAGGGACCTTGCACTTGCAAGGCAGGCACCGGAAACGCTGAGCTAAATCCCCAGCCTGAAAGTGTTTAGTCTTGATTCTATAAATAAAGGCTTTTGTTTCAGGTTATAAAAATGCACATTTCTGGGCCGGGGATTTAGCTCAGTGTTTCTGGCGCCTGTCTTGCAAGCGCAAGGACCTGGGTTCGATCCCCGGTAACCATATACCATACTAGGTGTGGAGACTCATACCCAGCAGCAGTCAGTACCACATACCACAGTGCCGGGCATGGTGGCTCACGCCTGTAATCCCAGCACTCAGGAGGCAGAGGCAGGAGGATTGCTGTGATGTAAGTTTGAGGCTGAGTTCCGGGCCAGCCTGAACTACAAAGCAAGACCCTGTCTCAAAAAAAAAAAAAAGCGCATTTCTAAAGTATTTGTCTCTGTTTTTATTGTAGACTGAACTGCTTGCTGGAATCTAAATCCTGTGCTGTTTACCTTCAGCTTTCTAAGCAGTCAGTCTCTGACTGTGGTGGGCTAGAATCCTCAGTGGAGCCCAAGCTGTGGATCTGAGCTGTGATCTGCCTCAGCTCTGCTGTTTGCTATTCTTAATCCAGGCCCACATCTTGCCCACTACTCCACATCCCAGCCTGGTGGCAATGGCTTCTGGGCAAGCCCATCTCTGTGGCCTGGCTGCACACTGCTTTTGTCTCCTGGGCTTTGTCCTTTTGATGGAAGCATCTGCTCGGCCAGCCAATCACTCATCCACCCGGGAGAGAACAGCCAACAATAGGGAGGAAAAGGAGCTCCTGCCCCCAGACCACCTGAATGGAGTGAAGCTTGAGATGGACGGGCACCTCAACAAAGATTTCCACCAGGAAGTCTTTCTGGGGAAAGAGGTGGGCGGCTTTGATGAAGATGCGGAACCGCGCAGGAGCCGGAGGAAGCTGATGGTCATCTTCTCCAAGTAGGTGCTATATGTGGGCTGCATTTGCCTCTCATAAGGGAGGCCATGGGGCCCACAGCAGGATGTGCTGTGGCTGGTTAGAGCCTAAGGAGAGGGTTAGTTGGCATCCCTGAATCTCCCAACATTCTTGGTCAGCAGGTGCCTTAGGGGCCAGAGGTGGGCTGTGCTCAGTGCCTTGAAGCCCAGCACCTGCCCTTGTTGGTTGGTCCTTCACAGGGGAAGTCACAGTAAGTTGCAATACCAGAGGCCAAGGGGGGCCTGGGGACAGGCTCCATGGTTATAGTGGCACCGAGGACTCCTCTGAATCCCTCTGTTCTTTGTGTTTGGGGATTTCCCGAGTCCTGGGTCTCCTCCCTTCTTACGGAGCATTAGATCCCTGCAGGCCCTTTGCCTTGAATCCTATGCCTGTGTATGTGGAGTGTTCCTGTGAGACAGGATGTTGAGAACATGTTTAGAAGCTGTGGTTGGAGGGGGTTGGATGCTGATTCTGCCCATTTATGCTTTGAGAGGCATCTGCAGACCAAACTGCTCACCTCCTCACTGTATCTGAAGCCTCTGATCTTTAAGTCCCCCAGCAATCCCCTAGGTCCTCTGGATTTCTGTGTTCTTGCCAGGTAGGGTATGTCACTGTTTGTGGCCAGATTGTAGCTGCCTATGGAGTACCCATCTTTCTGGGGCCTCTTCTGACCTCTGCCATCTGCCCACCTAGAGTGGATGTGAACACGGATCGGAGGATCAGTGCCAAGGAGATGCAGCGCTGGATCATGGAGAAGACAGCTGAACACTTCCAGGAAGCTGTGAAGGAGAACAAGATGCACTTCCGGGCTGTAGATCCAGATGGTGACGGTACGGGCTATGGCACCAAGTAGGGCAGGAAGGTTATAGTGACAGCAGCATGGCTGGCCTTGGTGAAAAAGGCCTATTGGAGCCGGGGAGTTAGCTCAGTGGTTCCGGCGCCTTTCTTGCAAGCACAAGTTCCCGGGTTTGATCCCTGGTAACCACCTACCATACTGGGTGTGGAGACTCACGCCCAGCAGCAACCAGTAGCACATACCACAGTGCCGGGCGTGGTGGCTCACGTCTGTAATCTCAGAATTTGGGAGGCAGAGTTAGGAGGATTGCTGTGATGTGAGTTTGAGGTTGAGCTCAGGGCCAGCCTGAACCACAAAGTGAGACCCTGTCTCAAAAAACCTAAAAACAGAAAAAGGCCTATTGGACAGGGGTGGAGGATGGAGAGTACAGGAAGCTAGAGCCAGGGTCCCTGAAGGACAGTGTTGGTTCTTCATGCTGATTAACATTTGTTGAAGATGTAGGATACACAGCAAGGACCAGATGGGATCGAAGTGTTTTAACTAACAAAGCCTATAGCTTCTTATTAGTTCAGGGCTCCCTGGTATTTATTGTTGCCACCATATGCTGCTAGGCTGTTCTTCTGTTGGCCCTGAGGGATGGAGGCTCCGGGTAGCTCTGCAAGTTGGAAAGGAGGTAGTGTTCACTGGCCAGGATAGGGGTTTGGGCTCTGTCCTCTCCACCCCCAGACCACTGCCCTGGCAAGACACTTGGGGCGGATGGCCTACCTCTTTATTACTGTGCGTAGCTTGGGAATTTTAAACATGCTGACAGATGCTATCTTCCCTTTTAGGCCATGTGTCCTGGGATGAATACAAAGTGAAGTTTTTGGCAAGCAAAGGCCACAGTGAGAAAGAGGTTGCTGATGCCATCAGGAACCATGAGGAGCTGAAAGTGGATGAAGAGAGTGAGTGCCAGGGTCACTGTGCTGGGCAGAAAGGTGGCTTAGAATGATGGGGAGATATCTGGGCAGACAGGTTAAGATTATCAGGTTGTACGAGAGAGCATGAGCATGCCATACATGTTGTGGACAGTGTGACCCAGCATGGGTAGATGTTGGCTGTCAGAAGGAAGTGGGAAGCCAGCACTGGTAACTCTCTGGCCTGGGTGCTCCCTGGCTCTGGCAGAGAGCAGTATCCACCTGCCTGGTAGAACTTCTTTGGTGGCTGATTGCACTGCCCTTGACAGTTCTTGGTCAAGTCCTAAGGAAGACTTTAGGGCTCTAAGGCACAGGACCGAGCCCTGCTTTGGCTAGAGGCTCAAGATCTGGTGCTTTGCTCTGGAGGAAGGGAGGACTCAGCCCCATGAGGAGGAGGTTCCAAGAAGAGAGCATGGCCTATGTCGAGCCCTGAGATGAGGGAAGAGGAGAGGGCCTGGCAGAGACAGCGAAGAGCAGTGATAGAAGGAGCAAGCAATGCCCTGGCCCCGCAGGGGACCCCATCTCACTAGGGAACACCTGGGATGTCAGAGCCATGACCGTGGGGGGTGGGGTTAAACAATTAAGCCCCTGGCTGTCACTGCTTCTATCTTCCCTCTATCTGCCCAGCCACACCTGGTGATTCTTCCCTAGTGCTGGTTTGGTGCGGCTTGGGGTAAGGACATGTGGTGCTCTTTTCTGTTCAGTCATTGTCTGTCGTACTAGTGTCCCATCCTTCTGGCCACACAGCAAGTGCATCTAGCCCCATTCTCTGTGCCCTTGGTCTACAGTGCAGCTTACCTTAGCACAACAGCACCATAGCATCCTTTCACAGCAGCCCCCAAACCTCCCAGGGCCACCCATTCCCAATTCCCACAATATTCCCAGTGTTCTTTTTCCTTCAAGTGAAGTCTTGCTATATTTCCCAGATTGGCCTTGAACTCCTAGGCTTCAGCTATCATCCTGTCTGAGCCTGCTGAGTCAGGAGGAATGACAGGCATGTGCCTGACCACCATGCCTGGCTCCCACTTCCTTTAGGTTGTCACAGGCTAGGCTATGGGTCATCATTGAGACATAGAAACCACTCGTTGTCTGTTGTGACAGAGGGTAATGGGTCCGGGACTGAGTCACTCACTTCTCACAGAGTCCTGAACACCAGGACTTGGTCACTGGCCAATGTGGGTCCCAGGATGGTGGAGACATTGTGTTTTTGCCCAGAACCAAGTACCAAAGGGTCTGTGGAAGTTGTGTGTGCAATGTCAGTCATTTCTAGAAATGGGGTTTTCTGCTGTGCCGTTCTCTGTTCAGTGCTGCACGTGGAAGAAGTAGAGGAACAAAACAGACACCTTTGTTCCTATAGATGTTGTCAAGTGTGACTCAGCCTTGCATAGTTTCCATTTCTGCCAGAAATAAGTACTTGGTGCACCTGGAAAAGTGCAGGGTCTGAGCCTCATCTGTGGGGTGGGTCCTTGGCTTTCTCAAGGGTCCTAGGTCATATCAGGGATCCTGGGCCATGCTCAGGAGGTTATAGGCCATTTTCCAGGGGTCTGGGCTGTGTCTTGGGGGGTTCTTAGCCATGTTCAGGGAGTTGTAGGCTATTTCCAAGGGTCTGAACAATGGCAGGGATCCAGGTTGAATCAGGAAAGTCTGGAGTACTTGGAGCTGTGTCTGGGGTTCTGTGCCACATTGGGGGGTCTTTGAGCCATGTGTACCTGGGGTACTGGACTGTTTTTTAGAGTTCTGGGTCATGTCTTAAGAGACTGGTGTTGGCGAGGGTCAGAGGCTATGTTGATGGGTTCCATGTGTCCCATTACTGAAGACAGGCTTTCCTGGGTGTGCTGGGCCCTTGACCTCAAGCCCAGTGATTCTGAGCTCAGCGTTGTAGAACCTCCTGGTTGTGTTTGCTGGTGTTTCCATGCTGGGGTCCCCACGGGCATGTCTCTATCAGCACAGGAAGTCCTCGAGAACCTCAAAGATCGCTGGTATCAAGCGGACAACCCCCCTGCAGACCTACTGCTGACTGAGGATGAGTTCTTATCTTTCCTTCACCCTGAGCACAGCCGGGGTATGCTCAAATTCATGGTCAAGGAGATCGTCCGGGATTTGGGTAAGGCTGTGCCCATGCCATGGTATATCATTCCATAGGTTCCAGGCCAGAAAAGGTGGGCCAGGCTTGACCAGGTCTCTAAGTGGGCCCTTGAGAGGTAGTTGCAGACGTTAGGCCAGAAACTAACAAGCCAAACAAGGTACCTTCCCTGCCAGGTGTTTTCTGGGAGGCCTTTGGAAGTGTCTCCCCCTCCCCACCTTGTGTCCATAGACCAGGATGGCGACAAGCAGCTTTCTCTGCCCGAGTTCATCTCCCTGCCTGTGGGCACAGTTGAGAACCAACAAGGACAGGACATGGATGACAGCTGGGTCAGAGACAGGAAGAAAGAATTTGAAGAGCTGATTGACTCCAACCACGATGGGATTGTGACCATGGAGGAACTAGAGGTGAGTGAGGTTCTGTGCCTGAGACAAAATACCTAGCACCTAAAGTTAACGGAAGAAAGATTTATTATAGGTCTCAGTTTATAGAAGTTTCAGTTCATAGTTGGCTGATTCCATGGCAGGGTGGCTTGGCAGGGAGGCATCATAGAGGAAAACAGTTAATGGAAGGCAGAAAAGCAGGAAGGCAGCAAAGCAGTGAAGCAGCAAGCAGTACCAGTTATATCCAGGCTACACAGCCTTAGGGCAGGTGGCACTTATACCTATACTGGGTCTTCCCATTATCCACCCAACCCTGCTAAACCAGTCAGTGGACTAATTCAGTGATCACACACTCTTGGTCCTAGCATTACATACTCCAGATCCAGCCACCTCTGGAAAGCCCTACCTATGAGTACATGAGGCTTTGTGGCAGACATCTAGACCCAAGTTATAACAGGGCCTGCTTGTGTTCTGGGGACAGTCCAGCCCTGCACCTTCAGCTGGACCCACAGCTGAGCTGCTAAGGAAAGGATGCTGACATAGGGTGGCTGTAGAGGTGGGCTGCCTGCCAGGTGTTGAGGCCAGCTACTTGGATGCTTGCTTGGCAGTCTCTGGTCACGTGTCTCTAGTAGGGCACAAGGCCATTTAGGGTCCATGTTTGTATTCAACAGCTTAGGAAGAAAGAGCCTGGTGAGGACCTGTCCCCAATACTTGGCCACTGAGTCTAGAAAGCAGCTTTCCACTTTGTCCTGTGTGGTAGCACTGCCTATGGGAGGTGTTATGGAGTTCTTTTTGTTTTTGGTGCTGGGGCTGGAATGCAGTGGTCACATATACCTGGCAAGTGCTCTGCTACTGATTGGACCCGAGCCTTGTGTTGGGGTTCTTATGGGACCCGAAGGGAAAAAAACATGTTTCAGGCCAGTTCTTGAGCGGCTGCTGGGCTGGCTGCAGCTATGAGGACCTTGGGGCAGGGCCATCCTCTATCACGTGGACAGGTGTGGGTTGGAACCCACCCCTTCCTCTGAACTGTTTCCACTGAGCTCCTGCGTGGGTGCTGCCTAGGCTTGTTTTTCCCACTGCTGAGTGAGTCATTAGGGTCTGTATCAGTGTTTTCTGACCCTTTGATAGCCAAGTCAGTCATGGCTGGGGCTGGAGGTCTCTGATGTACAGGGTTGTGGCAGCCAGCTGGAGCCTCCCTGCTCAGTGATTAAATCAGTTTCTGTGCTCGGGGTTCCTTGTAGGCCTAGGCAGGCATCCTTCCAGAACATTCCAGAACGTTCCAGAACATGTCTGCAGCCCCAGCCTACTGCCAGTGTGGCATTTTAAACCTGCTTCTGTGGGTGTCACTGTGTGGACTTCTCCCCAGAGGCAGAAAGTGCCACTCTTCATTCTGGCATGGTGTTAGTGGTAGTCTCTTGAGACCACATCCCCTAGTGACAGGGAAAACCTGGGCTGGATCCATGGGGCCATGTGGTTATGGAGTGCTAAGAAGGGACTGTTGACTGTGCCTGGCTCCCCGGCAGAACTACATGGACCCCATGAACGAGTACAACGCCCTCAATGAGGCCAAGCAGATGATTGCTATTGCTGACGAGAACCAGAACCATCATCTGGAGCCTGAGGAGATCCTCAAGTACAGCGAGTTCTTCACAGGCAGCAAGCTAATGGACTATGCCCGCAACGTGCATGAGGAATTCTGAGTGCCACGGCTGGCGCCTGTCCTTATCCAGTGCTGTCTGAGAAACCTCCCTTTTGCTGCTGCCCATGACCATGCATTTGGGCTCAGCTAGGGCTATGGCGTGGCCTGGGTTTATTAAAGTTGTGCTTAGCAAGCTGTGTCCCTCTGCAGTGCCTGTTCGTGTGGGCTACCTCCCGCCTGGTTGCCTGGCAGTGTCTCTGTCCTCCTGTTCCCTGACTGTTACTCTTGCTTCTGAGAACTGCTGAACTCTGCTGAAAGCTGGGGTGGCCACCGTGGGAAATCACGCAGCTCTTGCTATTTCTTTGAAAACTGAAAGATTAAGATGAAACTAGAGACACTTTGCTGGAAATGAGTAGCCAGGCAGCACAGAAAGCGCCTCCTCCTTCCTGGGCCAGGGCCAGGGTGTGTAGGGTGGGGTCTTCCTCAGTTTGCAGTCTTTTGAGAAAGACCTTTGTCACAAGAATCATTAGTTTACTTCAAAATACAGTTCCCTTTTTTTTTTTAAACCACTGTATTTTTTTTGTAGTTCAAGCTGGCCTTGAACTCACTATGTAGCCCAGGCTAGCCTTGAAACTCTTGGCAATCCTCCTGCCTCTGCCTCCTGAGTGCTGGGATTATGGCATGAGTCACTATGCTTGGCATTAAGATGTGTGGTACCAGGGATTGAACTCAGGACCTTGTGCTTACCAGACAGACTCTGGAACCACTGAGCTAAATCCCAGGCCCCACACCACTGTATTCTTTTTCTTTTTTTTGAGACAGGGTTTCACTTTGTAGTTCAGGCTGGCCCTGAGCTCAGCCTCAAACTCAAATCACAGCAATCCTCTTGCCTCTAGCCTCTTCCTGACTCTAGCCTACTGAGTGCTGGGATTACAGGCGTGAGCCACCACGCCCGGCACTGTGATATGTGGTACTGATTGCTGCTGGGCGTGAGTCTCCACACCCAGTATTGTATGTGGTTACCAGGGATCGGGGATCGAACCTGGGTCCTTGTACTTGCAAGACAGGCACCGGAACCACTGAGCTAAATCCCCGGCCCCACCACTGTATTGTTTTGATGAAAAAAAATTTGTTTGGCTAGGTAGCTTCCACAAGAAGCCTTTGAGGTGGGCGATTTGGTGGTAGAGGGGTTTATAGCTTTTGCTGAATATTTTGATTCTCCTGAAGGTAGAAGTGAGGCTGGGATGCGATGGCCATGGCCCACCTGAGGACTGCAGGAAGACCGGATGGAGATACATAGGGTGGGGGAGGCTCCTGCCAGCCTCAGTGGAGTTAGGTTTGAAGTTAGCATGGGCCTGGGCCACTGCCCTACTGGGGTACCCAACCCTAAATAGCCCAGCCCTGAATACCACACAGGACACTGCCATTGCATGCCAGGTGCCTAGCCCCTAATGGCTACTATACCACTACCTACACCTTTCCAATTCTGTCCTCAGCAGCTGTCTTCAGCTGTGGTGTGACCTAGCCCTACCCACGGGGCTGTGCCAGGCAGCCAGAGGGGAGCTGTTGACCCTTGGCCTGTGTTGGCACCTGGGCTGGTTTCTAGACAAGACTTCAGAGCTCAGGCTGGTGCCATGGCAGAAAGGCAGTGTCTGCACCTTGGGTATAGGATGCCCTGCCAGCCATTGCTGCCAGCCTCTGTACTTGCTTGTGATGTTGGGCAAGGAGGATCATGACAATTGGCTGTCTTAACATCCAGGACCCTGGGTCAGGGCAGTGTGGTCAGAAGTGTGAGCCATGGGTAGACAGCCTAGTGTGCAGTCTGCCCTCTTCAGACGCTGTTTAGCTCTGGTCTGGGGCTGAGGAGCAGCGGGTTGGGTTGTGTGCCCTGTGTGACCCCACTGTGCTGAAGAACATTGTGGGACCCTTCCCTACCCCCTGGTATTGTCTCCCTAGAGATCTGGGGGCCTTTGCACAATGGACATGGTGGGGTCATACAGGAGATGACTGGGACTCACAGTACCCTCGGAGAGTGTATAGGGGTGCACCACAAGTCGCCTGTGAGAAGATGCTGGCTACTCGATGTGCAGTGCCAGGGACAGAAGTTACCAAAGTGGCAAGCAGGAGAGGAAGGGGTTGCTTGGGGTAGGGGCTACATACCAGGACCACAGGCTCCAGAAGGATCCTTTGGTGGAGGAAGGCTTTTGTCATGTGGATGGATGGTAGGGTATGAGAGATGGATGGCCCTCTTTGAGTACCTGTGTGGTGGGGTTGGTGTGCGAACTTGGAGAGAATGGTCAATGTGGCACCTGTGCCCAGTGGTGGCCTCTCAGCCCCCTGCCAGCATGGCACAGATAGGAATTTCCCCTCGGTAGGCCAGGGCCTCTTCTCTCACCTGTGCCCCTGGGGGTGGGGAATTTCCAGCCTCTCCCTGCTGCTCATCTTGGGAGGGTCGCTGGGGTCCCCATGACAGCTTTTATCATTAACTTGGTCTCATAAGGGCATAATTTAACAGCCACACAGGTCCCAGAGACCTTCCAGCCTCCCCTGGCTATGGGTTTCTTCAGGGCACCATTGGTATCAAGGGGTCTGCACGTAAGGAAGTGTGAGGGTGTGTATGTCTCTCTGCCTGTGTGGGCTTCTGTTCAATTATCTGTGTGCCCTCCATACTCACCTGGTGGTCATAGGATGCCCTAGGCCATGAGAAGGACAAGGGTGCCCATCTTTCTGTTCTTGTAGGAGTTTGCTAAACCAAGCTGTTTTGGCAATGGTCTCAGCATGGCCCCTGTTCCCTGGGTGACCAGGGTCTAGAGTTTTCCAGGACACAGCCCAGCCATTCAGTGGACACACTTACACATATCCCAGCAAGGTGTGTGTGGGAGGACACAGACACTTGCATGTACACATACCAGCGCAGCGTGTGCGTGCTCATGCACCTTCCTCCTGCCCCACCCCCAGAACCCTTATAGTCACTTCCTGCAAGGAAAACCCCAGAGTCCTGTGAACACCGCTAAGGATGTGTGTGGGGGACTATGGCCTCTTGCTTCTGGGGCTGGTGCTTGGTGCGACGGCTAGGCCCAACTGTGTCGGGGATGCCTACTACAATGGCTACATATGCTGTCACGACTGCCAGCCAGGTGAGTAGCCTGGCCTCAGACTGGGGACATGGTCGTGATTCAAGTTCAGTGTCCTGGGTGAACAGACGGGCCTGCCAGAAGGGGTGGGGCAGGGATGGGGCCAGTAGCTGTGCCTCTGCCAGCCAGGTCTGATTAACTGTGTGTGTGATGCGGCTCTGCTGCAGGTAACAGGATGGTGAGTCGCTGCAGAGGCACTACAGACAGTGTGTGCCTCCCGTGTAACCCTGGTTTCTACAATGAGGCTGTCAACTATGAGGCCTGCAAACCCTGCACGCACTGCAACTGGAGTGAGTCCTGGCCCCCACCCAGACCCTTAGCTCCTAGCAAGTGTGCCTGTACACTGGGCAACTTCCAGGAACTACAGAAACAGGCCGGACCTGGCAGGCTGCCCTCTCTTGGATCCCTGCAGCAGCTGAGGGTTCTCCCAAGAAACACCTCCTCCTCCTCCTGGACCACGTGGAAGTGTGTGGAGCATGTGTTGACCACATGACCTGTCCTGAGCTGGATGGGGGCAGAGTGGGGACCTTGGGGTCCTGACTCAGGTGCTGCAGGCTCAGACTGGTGGAGGGAGGCTGGGGCTGTCACCAGGGCCCTATGATCAAGAGAGGCAGAGGACTTTTGAGGGGATAGTAGGGATCCCAGGTCCCCAGAGCCTGCAGAGGTGGGTGGGGTGAGGCTGTACTTGGACTGATAGGAGGCAAGCTTGCCCTCTTGAGCCCTATCCAGTTCCCTATCTGATCCCCCAGGAAGTGGGAGTGAAATCAAGCAGAATTGCACAGCTACCCAGGACACCGTCTGCCACTGCAGGCCTGGCACCCAGCCCTTGGATGGCTTCAAGCATGGAGTTGGTGAGCCTGAAGGCAGCCTTTGCAGGGCGGCATGCATCTGCAGGGCTGCAAGTGCCCGTGGACCCTGACTCTTCACCCGTGCCCTTAGTGTAGGTGGGCCCCTACACTTCACACACATGTCCCCACTTCACACACTGCCACTGCTTCAAGCAGGTTGGGCCAGGACTGGGCCCTGGTCAGGGCCAGTGGGCGAGTGTAAGCAAGGAGGGGGTCTTTATAGCCCCAGTCCCTCTACCTTCTGCTCCCCATGGGGTGAGTACCAGCCCTGTGGTCACCCCCTCAGCAGCTGTGGTGTCTAGGCCCCTGGTACCATCAGGCAGTTGAGAGTTTGGTGTCTGCTGCAGATTGCAAGCCCTGCCCTCCTGGCCATTTCTCCGTGGGCAGCAACGAGGCCTGCAAGCCCTGGACCAGGTGAGTGTCAATGAGAGAAGGGATACTAGGTGGGCCCAGGCACTTGGGAGAGATCAGAGCTGGGTATGGGGCCTGGCTGTGCAATGGGCCAGGCCTGGGACCAGATAGCTGTTGGTCAGAGGGCTCCTGAGGTCTGTCCTCCCATAATGGCCTTGCCAAAGTCCCTGTGGTTGCAGTGTATGTGTGTGTGACACCAGCAGGGCCAGTGTTGTGTGTGTGAGTCCCAGGCCTGGCCCCAGGACTGTACCAGGTCCTGTCACCCACTGCAGGCCACTCTGGGGCCCTAGGATCCCACTTGTCCTCTGTAAGCCTCCCTGTGGTTTCAGGTCCCAAGAACCAGCTGAGCTGCAGTGGCTGTGGTGATATGTGAGCTGTAGAGGGGAAGCTGAGGCCTGCCCAAGGTCTTTGGCTGCCTTTGGCCAGAGTCTGAGGCTCCCTATATGACCAGCGTGGACCCCATCACTATCTCATTCTGACTGTCCCTCCCTGCCCCCAGCTGTGCCTCGGCTGGGAAACAAACCCTGAAGCAAGGCAGCAGCAGTTCGGATGCCATCTGTGAGGACAAGAGTCCCTTGACCACTATGCCCTGGGAGACACAGGGTCCCATGACCAGGACCACCATGAGCTGGCCCACCATGGCCCAGGCCACCACAGTCAGGTCCACTACGGCCTGGGTCCAGACATCTCAGGGGCCCTTCATGCCACCCTCGGAGGTCCTCGGGGGTAAGGCCCTGCCCAGGAGGGGAGGAGGGGGAGGAGAGAGGTCTGAAAGTTTCCTGTCAGCCTTCTGGACCTACTCAGTTGGCTCCTCCTTACAGGTCCTTTGCTGGCTGCCGTCTTGGGCTTGGGCCTGGGCCTGCTTGTCCCCATGGCTATAGTGCTGTTCCTGTACTTGTACCGAAGGGCCTGGATGCCACCTGGTGCCCCCAAACCCCCTGGTGAGCAGCAGCCATGGGCCTATCCCTTCTCCTGGAGGGTTACACTACTGCAACCTTCCACTCTCTCCTTCTCCCCAGGGGGAAAAAGCTTCCGGAAGCCCATTCAGGAGGAGCAGGCTGATGCACATTCTACCCTGGCCAAGATCTAAGCAGCATGGGGGCTTCAAAGGTGGGGTGCCCCTCTGTGCCGTTCTAGGTGCTGGGCTGGCTCTGGGTGCTTCTATGTATGTTGTGCATACTACCTGCCTGGATGGTGCCCCAATAAACACACTGGCAACTTTGGGTCTACAGTTGGTCTCATCTTCCTTGGCTGGGGCATCATCTCAGGTCAGGGTCGGATAGGGTACACTCAGAGTGTGAGTGTGAGGTGAAAGTGCCCTAGACAATGCCAAGAGGAAAATTCTGGGGGCCTGAAACTGGCACCTCTTCAGAAACCAGAGCCTCTGCTCCAAGGAGCCCCTGGGACAAAAACAGAGAGGGACCTGAGTGTCCCAGTTACCAGGGGGTTCCCTTCCAGCCTCTGCCACGCTTGGAAGAATCCAGTGTTATTCATCCTCTTCAGCTCCCAGTCCTATCCCACTATACCTGGAAGGGTGGCCCTGGCCCCATACTGAGCCCCACACTAGGAGTCTGGTAGTGATGGCCCACTGTCTCCGTACCCTTGTAGGTAGGAACATTCTAAGAGTCAGGCACTTTGGAAAACAGGAAGCTTCTGCTTGAACCAAACTTTTTCTTTTTTTAGGTTTTTGGAGACAGGGTCTCGCTTTGTGGTTCAGGCTGGCCCTGAGCTCAGCCTCAAACTCACATCACAATCCTCCTGCCTCTGCCTCCCGAGTGCTGGGATTACAGGCGTGAGCCACCACGCCCGACACTGTGGTATGTGGTACTGGTTGCTGCTGGGCGTGAGTCTCCACACCCAGTATTGTTATGTGGTTACCGGGGAATTGAACCCAGGTCCTTGCGCTTGCGAGACAGGCACCGGAACCACTGAGCTAACTCCCCGGCCCCCAAAACCTTTTTTTTTTTTTGAGACAGGGTCTTGCTAAGTAGTTCAGGCTGGCCTTGATCTCACTGTACAGCCCAGACTGGCCTTCAACTCCTGATGATCCTCCTGCCTCAGCCTCTTGAGTGCTGGGATTATAGAAGTGTGCTACTACACCTGGCTGCTTAAACCAGGTTTGTCCCCTGCACCCTGTGGTATATGACCCTGCAGCAGCATGACGCTGCAGAAGCTAGGCTGTTGGCTTAAGCTAGTATGTACGACAGTCCTGAAGTAAGAACCCCAACATCCACCAGCAGCAGACTGGACAAATCAACTGCAAGTTCAAGCAGCTTGCAGGGACAAGGAACATGCTGGAACCCCACTCTGAAATCCCAAGGTTCTGGAGCTGCCCTTAGCCATATGGCGACCCTGGAGCCAATGACTGGGACTGTCAGCACGGGTTCCTGGTAGAAGCTACACAGGAAGCACCTAACAATTTTGAAGTGGTCATAAGGTGTGGGACCAATCAAGGCCAGCCAAATGACAGGCCCTGAGTGGGACCAGGTCCTCAATGTATGTCCTATGTCAGGAGCTGTTACACACAAGACAGAAACATCTAGGTTCTGGGTGGTCTCAGCTGTACTGTGAGGGTCCTTCAGAGCCTCTGGGCTGGTGTCATGATCATGAGGCCCTTTGCAGTGCGAGGGGTGCCCTGTTAGGTGCAGTCAAAGGCATGAGACTGGCATGGAGTTGTCAGACAACCTGTCCCTGATCCTGGTTGCTCAGACCCTCCTGCCCTTGGCTTTCTCTGACTTCCTGCCTCATCCCCTTCTTTAACAACCACAAACCTCCTCCTCCCAAGGGAAGCAGCCAGGGCTGGGGATTTAGCTCAGTGGTGCCACCACCTGCCTCACAAGTGCAAGGTCATGAGTTTGATCCCTGGTACTGCCAAAAGAACCAAAAAACCAATGGCAGCAGCCATCCTGGGTCTGTTCAGCACCCCTTGCTGGGCTCCAAGAAGGGGTTCAAAGTACCCCAAATTAGCAGGACAGTTCCAGTGGGCACCCAGAGGCCATGGGGGTGGATATTGGGAGCATTTCTACACAGACTATGGGAAAAAATCATTTCATGAAGTATGACTATAGCTGTCGAAGGCCCAATGTTGCCTCGCCCAAGAGCTGGCTAGGGCATGCATAACTCTGATTTGCCTCTGGTCACAGTTAACACTTAAATGGTCTGTGAGTCTGTGGTGCTCAAAAGCAAGATTACATCAACTGAAGACATCCAGTTCCTAGAGAACCCAGCAGTAATACAAAAGAGAAAAGTTGGGTGAAGGATTTAGCTCAGTGGTTCCGGCTTCTGCCTTGTAAGCACAAGGGCCTGTGTTCAATCCCTGGTAACCACATATAACAATCCCAGGTGTGATGACTCAGTCCACTAGCAATCAGTACCACATACACACAGTGACGGGCGTGGTGGCTCATGCCTGTAATCCCAACACTCAGGAGGCTGAGTTCAGGACCAGCCTGAACTACAAAGCAAGACCTGTCTCAAAAAATATATATATAAATGAATAAAAGAGGAAAAAGTTTCACCTGGGGAGGGATGAGGCCCTTACCCACTGAGTCGTCTCACCTTCTATCTGGGAATGCCTTCTCCTTTCCACCCTCATAGCATGAGATTTGTGTATCAAGATCAAACACAAGATCACTGCTGCCCCCTGTCACCCGATGCTCCTTACCATTATTGTGTGTACCCAAAAAATAGTGGCTAGCTGGGAAAGTCTTGTCTTGCCCACTCTGAGGCAATAACCTCTTGCCCCCTCCTTATGCTTTGAAATTATACTCAAGTGTCTTTTTTTCTGTAGTCCTTGCCATCCATCCCCCTTGCTAGGCAGTTGGAGGAAATCGACCTCTGTTAGGAGGTGGGGCCAGTGCAGAGCTGTGTTGCTGGACCAGGAGCTGATGCCTGGGAACGGGAAGGTGTATGTAAGGGCACCCTTTGCATCTGCAGCCAGAGGGGCTCGGGGGGTGCTGCCCGGTTCCCCAAATAGCTTCTCTGGCTCCTCAGTAGCAGGTGAGGCTGAGGGGCTGGGGTCTGGAAACAAGGATGAATGTCTTCAACCCACCCTTACCATCCTTACCACACAGAAAATCTTTAAAAGTGTAAGGAACACCCGCAGCAGCCGCAGACACCCCCAGGAAGTGGGAGGTGGAGAGGCCAACATTGCTTAGAGGCGGGTCTCAGGGTGAGGTCTGGGCGTGTCAAAGCAGGTCTAGGCTGCTAAACCCCTGGCTCTTGCCTGACTTGAGCACCATGGGGCCACTGGCAGCTCCGTGCTGGGTGGTGTTGTTCTGTGCATTCAGCTTTGGTCAGCGTCTTGCCAAGGAGCTCTGTGGCCCAGGTCATTTTCTGAATGGGACAGGGACCAACTTGAGGTGCTGCAGGCCGAGTGACCCAGGTGAGGTGGGTGTGTGGAGCCAGGGACAGGTGGGTCTACGGTGGCCCAGGAGGGAGGGCACTGGCTGGTGCTGGCTGGTGGGCAAAGTGGGATCCCAGAGGGAGGCAGAAGTACTGCTGGGCCAGTGTCTCGAGAGCCTAGAGTGAGGGACCTCCCGCAGAGAGGCTTGGGGGCTTGCTTCTTGGGTCACTTCCTGCCCAGCTTGGGATCCTAGTCCCCATTTCCCCGTGCCCCACTGCTTCTGACCTGAAGTCACAGGTGAGGGGTTGCTTGGGGAGAAAGATCACAGGAAACTGTCCTCTCTACTACCCGACAGTTGTGGGGAGGCTGCAGTTGGGCAGAGCCTCTGATGTGTCCCTGGGGCCTGGAAAGGGGCTCATGCAGAAGTCAAGGGGTTTGCGGGCCCCAGAAACAGAATCCTCAGGAAACCCCTGTGATGTGTGACATCACACCAACCTTGGGAGCAGCTGAGAGCAGTGGGGGTCAGCCAGGCCAGACCTGGTGTGTGGAGTTGCACCAGGGTGAGGCTTACCCAGCTGTGAACACCTGTGCTGTCCCCACCCAGGGAGGCCCAGTCCTGTAGGGCACTGTGAGTGTGTCCAGCCAGAATACTACTGTGGTGACCCTGAGTGTCAGACCTGCAAATACCACCACTGCCCACCAGGCACAGAGGTGCATTTTGAAGGTGAGGGTGTGGGAGAGAACTCAGCAGACGGGGTATGGGGCCCAGCCAGAGTACCAGGAGCCAGATGTCCTCCAGACTGGGGCATCAGCATCTTCAAGGTACCTTCAGGGCCTGTGGCTGTTCAGCTTTGGGAGAGCCCATCCCTGACTTAGCCTGCTTACAACCTGGGGCAGGAGGGGCAGGGCCTGCTGCTTTCAGACCCCCACCCTGCAATCAGGCCCTGCCACTTGCCCTATCCATCAGCATAGGGATGGGTGGACAGTATCAGCTTTGGAATGTGCATTTTCAGATGCTGACTCTGCAGGCACTGGAGTCCCCTGGTAGATGATGACCTGTGGGGTCAAACCCTTCTTCACTCAGCAACCCCTTGGCCTGTCTGTCCCCAGGGAAGCTCAAGTATGGCTTCATATGTGTCGGCTGTGCTGTGGGGACCTTCTCCCAGGACCATCAGGGCCGCTGCAGACCTTGGGCAGAGTGAGTTCCAAGTGGATTTGGCCAGGCAGTCCAGTCCCACATGAGGAAGCCTCTCCTGTCCTTCCCAGTGGGGCTGCTCCAGGGGCCAAGGGTGATACATCCTGTCTGTGTGTCCCAGCTGTAGCCAGTTTGGCTTACTCACCATATTCCCTGGAAACAAGACCCACAATGCAGTGTGCCTCCCAGCACCGCTGCCCACAGAGCCACACAACCAGCTGATCACTGTCCTCCTTGCTGTGACCTCTTGCATCCTCGTCCTGACCACTGTCAAGCTGGGCTTGCACATCTGGCAGCTGAGGCGGCAGTCTATGTGGCCCCAAGGTCAGTTGTATTCTGGTGAAGTGGGAGGTGGGATCCAGGCTGCCTGCTGACCACAGTCCCCTGCAGAGACCCATCCTGTCCTGGAGATGCTGCCACCACCTGCTGAGGACACCTGCAGCTGCCAATTCCCTGAAGAGGAACGTGGGGAATGGCTGGAGAAGGGCCGGCCAGGGGACCAGTGGGTATGAGGCCTGGCTGTCCCTAGAGCAGCTGTACCTGAGCTGGACCCTCTGGAGCTTGCCCAAGTAAACTTGAAGCAAGGGCTCTGCTCTGGGCCTGGCTCTGCTCTTTGCGATGGTGAAAGTTGGTAGAGAACAGGTCCAGTGCTGAGAACTCAGCTACACAGAAAGGTAGTGGCCATGGCAGGGCCCTGTAAGAGACAGGTGCCACAGCTACTTCCTTCCTCAACAATCTACGGCCCTCTGGGCTGCAGGGACAGACCTTGCTGCAGCCCTATCCTCAATAAATACTTGTACAGTGACTGAGTGGGGATGTATGGGGGGACAGAAAGAAGGACAGAGAGCAAGGGACCCTGTCCATCTGAGCCCAGGTTACAATGGGTTCCTGGCTTGGGTACAACCACTTGGCAAGGGCCATGGGCTCAGCAAGCTTGCTGGAGGGAGAGTTCATGCTGTATGCCTGCCCTCTTGGCTTCTTATCCACCTGCTACTCTGTCTGCCTGTGCTGGACAGCTGTGTCCACTGCCCCTCTGCAGGTCCATTGCTGTGCTCAGGGTACCCACCCTGCTTCACTCTGCCGTCAACTCACAGCCTTGCTACAGGCCACCTCTGTTCCCAGTGTCTGCCCCAGCAGTCGCTGGTGCAAAGTGGCCTCCAAGCCAATTCTTCCCTATCCAGCTCCCTGGGGCTCAGCTCCAAGTTCTGTCCAGCTCCAGCCCAAGTGCTCCTGAAGAGATGTAATAGCAAGATCTTGGTCCAGCTGTTTAGGAAGCAGTAGGCTAGTGGGCACCAGTCCCAGCAACACCCTGAGGCATCTGTATGTCTGGCACATCCCTCTTCTTGGTCTCACCTGCTCTCACCCCAACAGCTCCCCATGGCATGGTCAGTAGTACCCCAACCTGCAGTAGACAGATGAAGGGGAGATCTCCACTGTCCTGGGAGATGGCAGTTACCATCCCCTTGGCACAGAGCTCACAGGGGAGTGGAGGCGGCTCATTTAGTCTGATGGGTGGAGGATGTTGAGACCCAGAACTCAAGGAGTCCATAGGGGATGCCTGGACATATGCTGGACCGTGGACATCTGCTTGGTGAACGCTTTGGAGCTACCATGGAGCCCCCTGCGGTGGGGCTGAGGAGTTAGGCCTACACAGGCAACATTGCCTGCCAACTGGAAGGGGCTCAACTCAGATGTTCCTCACAGTATACCACCGGGGCATCCCCAGAAAGCACTGAGGCTGGGCTAATGGTTTTGGAAACTCCTGAGGACACCAGCACAGGGCAGCTGGTGACCACAGCTGGTGAGGGATTCTGTAGGCAGCCTGGTGCTTCCATGACCTGGGTTTGTCCAGCCCCCACCCCCATGAGTCCCCCTGCTTGTCAGCTAGGCAGGGCTGAGCCCTGAGCCCTCAGTGGCATCTGCAGGGCCTTGAGGCTGGGCTGCAGGGCAGTTGGGGGTGAAGAGGAAGCTCCTAGGGGTACCAGAGGGAGGAAGGTGCTACTGCCTCTGCAGAGACCTGTCAGAGCCGCCTCTTCCTGAGGAGGAGCCTGTGCTCTCCTGCAGATTCTCACTATCAGAGGCACTTCTGGGGAGGGGGACACTGGTGTGGGATGCAGTGGTGAGACTGGCCAACTCAGGCCAGCTCAGGGTCTCATGGCAGCCCCTGGGAACCCCCACCCCCATCACCAGGAGTGGCTTTCCAACTCTTCCGGAAACCACAACACCTCCTATCTGTGTTCAGCTTAAGATAAGGACCTACAGGCCACCTCTGTTCCCAGAAGTGCTTCCGCCCACAGCTGACGGCCTACCCAGCCCCCACCCCTCATCCGGCTGGAAAGGATTCATTTCTTTATGCGATCCAACTTGGTGCCTGCAGGGGGGTAGGGAAACACCCCAGACAAGGGGACACCCCCCTCTAGTCTCAGGACACCTGCAGAGAACCTTTGAGGGCAGTAGCTCCCCCAGTCTCAGCTGTTGGGATGTGTTTCCCTGATCAGGTGAACGGCTGTCACTCCTTTCCCTGCTACTCACTCAGTTCTGAGGACAGAACAGACGCTCACTCCCGGAGGGGCTGCTCTTTGGCTAGCCAGACCTTGGGGAAAGCAGCTGTGTGGGTGGGGCAGGCAGCTGATGCCCCCCCTCACTTGTCTCATTTTCCCAGGAACTTCAGGGATGGGGCCTCTTCGGAGAAGGTAGCTCAGGCGGGGCAGTGGCGCAGTGGTGGTGGTGGTGGTGTTCTTACCCTCCTTCTTGGAGACACTTTTCTGGGGAGAAGTGCTGGGGGTGGGGGGGAGCCCTGTGACTGTCTGGTTGAAAGCATAGTGATTAGCAGACTCTGGGCCCTGGATAATGGAGGTGCAGTGTTGGCCCCAGTGACTTTCTCCTGGTTGGCTCCAAGGCAGAGGTTGCTGGGGGCAGGGATACCTGGTCAAAGCTGGGAGCAACTGACCCCTGTCACTTCTGCTAGTGAGTACACAACTTGAATCTCCTGCCCACAACTTGAATCTCCTGGATTCAACCCTGTAAAGGGCAAGAAGAGGCAGAGGGAGGGGAGGATAGAGTGGGAGAAGGGGAGGAGGAAGAGAGAGGTGAGGACAGTCACAGGAGCCCAAGTCACTTGAATGCTGGTCACCTGTACCTGCCAGGTGACCAAGGACCTTGCAACTTCCCTTCCTTGGGCTCTGTGCTGTCTAGGGCTCAGGGGCCCTTGGAGCCTACATGCTGGCTGAGAGGGGACAAAGAGAACCCGGAAGGAGTCTGGATGGGGGTAAATAATTACAGAGGATCTTGGGGAAACTTTATTGATATTCTAGCTCCCAGGGTTGCCAGGAATGTGGGCACAGCAGACAGAGTCCAAGCCTTGGGGTTCCAGACTGGGTGAGGTCGCTTAAGCACAGGGCAGGCCACTGTCATGGGGCACTCATCACATCACGTGGTTCAGGCTCCTGTCTCCAGAGCAGCACAGAAAGCTTGATCACTTCTGCTGACCCCTCAATGCCCCTGAACTGGGGCCACAGCCCAGGTGGCAGGTGAGGAGACCTGGGACGCTCTGCCACAGCATGGATGACCGGGTGGGGCACTGTGAGGAGGAACTCATGTGGCACAGAGGCCTGGGACTCAGGGTGGCAAGAGCAGAGGGGCAGTAAAGGTGACCCTGAGAGACAAGGCTGAGCAGCAACCGTGGGTGTGGACAGAGGGTGACCCTTGTCCCAGGGACAAGTGTGGCACCTCAGCTGGAGGTTTTTCTTCACCCCTCCCCACCTTGGCGTCTGGGGGATTGTGTGAGAGGGTGCCCATGGCTCTCTCCACTGGAGAGGTTGTGGAATCAGTGGCTGTGGGCCCGTTTCTGGTGTGCTACTAGACCCTGAAGTACATGGCGCCCTCTGCTGGTACCAGGCTATTGCACGTTAGAAATGGGCCCATCCTTCCTCAAGGCAGGATGGGTTTCTCCAGCTCCTCCTGGGAGGGATGGGTATGATCTGAGTCAAGGGCTAGTGAGAGACTGAGCAGGGCAGGAGAAGGAGTTTTCCAGGTGGCCCTGGCTTTGGGAAAACACACACGCTGGGGTGGGCATCTGGAATTCAGGGCAGGGGCAAATGAGAGGGGGCAGTGCAAGGTCACTGTGGGGAGCTGGACACATAGGGGCCTGGCAAGGTCCTGCCTGAGGGCCCAGTGCTCCCTCCCAAGGACCATTCTGTCCTGATTGTGCTGCTCACTTCACCATGGTTGGCAGGAAGGTGACCCTGGGTTGGGGAAGGCCACAGCTGCTGTGATGGGCTGGGTGGTACTAGCTGAGCTGCGTGTGCCCTGAGCAATTGAGAAGGGCACCCCAAGGCCTATGGGAGCATGACTGGATACTGGATACCTGTGAGAAGATATGCGGCAGGGTCCTGGGGGCTGAGAGGCTGTGGGCAAAGGGAGGCCTGGGCCCTAGAGGGTGGTGGAGGACACCATTGTCACAAAGTAGCCTTTATGGTCTCTGGAGATGTAGCCTTCTAGGAGCCCCGGTGGGCCAACCCCTTGCGCTCCCCACGCAGCTCCCCAGGAGCAGGGCCTGTGGCAGGGGCGGGGGCGGGGACTGCTGCGAGAGTGGGACACGGTGGGCGTGGACGGGAGTTACAGGGAACTGGTGCCACCCGTGGGCGTGCCCGGAGACGTGAGGCCCCAGGGCGTGGGCGTCCACGCAGGCGCGGGTCCACCTCGCCGTTATGCAGGAGGGAGAAGTGGCGCTGAGAGTGCAGGGGCAACATCTTCTGGCCTCGCAGGCTCTTCTGGGTGGTTTCGAGAGCCAGGTCTAGAAGAAGGGAGGGAGTGAATCTTGGAGGAAGGGCAAGGCACAGGGGTGGCCAGGCTTTAGGGTGTGGAGAGGCAGCCTTATAGGGTGGAAGGAGCAGGTGGCACTGGGCAGTTAGGAAGGTCTGGGCTCACCCAGGGTCTCCATGACCACACCGGGGATCACCTTCTTCAGGACCTCACAGTTAGTGTGCAGGGCAGGGTTGGAGTTCATCTCCAGCAGCCACACCTGTGGGGACAGTGGTTAGTACCCACCGATAACCATTCACAACCCATTTGGCCTGTGTGAGGCAGGGCCTTGGGTCTCAGCCAAGCCTTGTGTCCCCATGGCCGCATTCCCAGGACAGCACCTTGAAGTTCTCATCAATCAAGAAGTCACAGCCAATGAGGTCGAAGTAACCCAGCTTGCACTCGAGCTTTGACTTGACCGCCAGGAAGCAGTGGGCCATAATCTGCTGCATCCGCTTCTGTGGGTGAGGTGTGGAGGGGTCCTGGTTGTCACCTGGAGGCCCTGGTTACACCTACCAGTCCTGAACATTAGTCACATCTGCCACCTGTACCTTCACCTGTTCAGGCACACCTGCCTACACTCCCCTTCCTTCAAAGTCATGGTAATCGCACAGCTTTGTGAATTTGTTAGAAACCACTGAACTGTATACTTCCTAATGGTGAATTTTATGGTATAAAGATTATGTGGGGGATGTAATTGGTGACACTTCAAAGTGGCTGACTTACATAACCTACAGTCAAACTCCATCCCAACTCAATCCCTAGTGGCTTGGCTGTCAGTAGAAAATGTCCCTCAGAAATGAGGACAGCCTCCGGGGTGACCTTTAATCAGGAAGCCCTGTCTTATCTATATCTGGGTTGGAAGACTGCTCTACTCCTCCTAGCTTCCCTGCCCAGCTAGAGAGTGTGAGTCATAAAAACTCCTGAACTTTCAAACTGATTGTGTTGTGGGTGGTGAGGCTGTACTGGAGGGACTCTTTCAGGTAAACCCCCTCTACCCCTTGCTGGGGCTCCTGTCTGGGTCACTGGTGACAGACTGATGTCATTAATGTCAAGGAAAGAATGTCATTACGAACACACATGCTTGGGGACATGGCTCAGTGGTCAAATGCTTTCTTAAGGCATACGAAGCCCTGATTCTATGCCCAACACCACAAAACAAAACAAAAAACATATACAGAGACCTAGCTTCAGTGCCACTGTACATAAGCTCCAAGGACATACATGAATCTTGTCCACACACAGATCCTGACCCATGGGTCCCAGCCTGAGTGTCCCCACACTGCCCCCGGGCCTGGGTGCGCACAGCAGGGACAGACCGTGAAGGTGGTGAAGACCCAGTCCTGGGGGAGACCCTTAGTTCTCTGGAATTTGTCGTTGATGTAGCGGTTGAGATGCTCCATGCTCCACACCGTGTCCTCCTTCAGCAACATGTACAGTGGGCTCCGCTTCTGCATGAACTGGGAGAGAGCAGAGCCCTGACCTCCTGCAAACACCCTCACTCTGAGACCCCTCAACCAAAAGCTCCTGGGCTCTCATGGGGCCCTTGCCTTGGACTCTCCCATAGAAGCCCTTCCTCAGCACACTGGCAGAGCCATGAGGCAGTTGCAGGGATCTGAGTCATTTCACTAGGATGCCCTGGTCCCTGCCATGGCTTTCACGCTGGGCCTCCTCAGGCTTAGGCTACATCCACAGCTGGATTGTCTTCTCTGTCTCCAAGTAGTGAGTGCCTCCTCTGATCTCATCCCACCCCACAAGAAGCCCTTGCCCAGGAGGGTTCCTACCTGATTGGTCAAATGGCCACTAAGATCACTGGAGTGGGGGTCATAGAGGTTGAGGGTGAGGCGAGCGTAGCCGTGGCCAAAGAAAACCATGTAGGGCACAGCACAGGCAATAAGCAGGTAGGAGCGCACATCAAACTTCTTCCCGTTCAGCAGCAATGGGTTCTCAATGTATCTGGGGCACCACAGAGGCTGCTGGGGCTGAGCCACCTGGCCACAGGCTGGCAGCCCCTCCCACCACACTCTGCCCCTCTCTGGGCACCATGTCCACAGTTAGGGGTCCTTTCTGACCCTGAACAGAGATGGGGAGTTGGGAAGAAGGGCCTGGTGCTAGATCTCAGTTCATTGCAGATATCTGGGGCATTCTGGGTGTGACCCTCACTCTGAGCCTGGAGGGGTGGGCAGAGGTTGGACTCAGGAGCAGACAGGGCTCCCAGGAGGAGGCAGGAGGGTAAGTGGCACTGGAGAAGGGAAAAGATAAGTCCAGTGGATCCTCAGGACCAAAGGCAGGCAGCTGTGGCTTGGGAGGGCCTGATGGAAGGAAGGATTATGGCTAGAGTGAAGTCCACACTGGGTCCCACCTCCATCTCAGCTCCAACTGAGACTGAGGGTCTAGACTGTGCCTGAAGGTCAAGGAGACCTGTCAAGCTCAGGCTGCAGAACTGAAAGCTGCAGTTGGCTGGTTGGGCTGGGGAACAGTAGGGAAGCTGAAGGTGGAGAGACAGAGGAACAAACCGAAGAAGTCATCCCACACCTGTGTCTAAGGGTACAGATGTGACACCTCCCCTCCTGCAGCCCCGGGGCCCAGGTGTGGAGGGCTGGAGGATCCCCTGCAGCACTGCTGGCTCCCCAGATTTCCTCACAGGCAAGGCTCTTCAAGATGCCCACACCTCTGTACCACCCGTGCTTGTGGCCCTCGGAAGGGAATCTTGCAGTGAAGGGGACCATCCTCAGCGCTCTGTATCTTGGCCCTCAGGGTGGCAAGCTCCTCCTGGCTCCTGATCAGAAAGATGCCCTTGCCCTGGTTGGAGGCCGAGGGCTTGCAGATCCATATCTGGGTTTCTGCAGGAAGCACCCCCACTGAGCCTTTGGCCTCGCCCACCATGGCCACACCCACATCCCTCTTCCCGTAGCAGGTCTCCCCTTGGCCACACCCTTGTGTTTCCTGGCCTGAGGAGAGTTAACCCTAGATTTCACCCTCCTGAACCATGCCTGGGTCCTGGCCTCATCCCCCCCAGCCCTATCACATTCAGGGCCTCTGTTTCCTGGACCCACTCCACCCTGGCCCTGACCACCATATACCACACCCTGGCTCTCAGGAGCCTCACAAAGGCTTGAATTTGACCTTTTTCTTCCTGCTCCCCACCCACAGCCCATACCACTAACCCTAATCCTGTTTTGCCCTCCCACCCTGCCCTGGGTGCAGCTTATGCCTCACCTGGCACTCACTCACGTCGACCTGGCCCACCTGAAGGTGCTCTACCTTGGCCTTACCTCTACCACAGCCACAACTGGACCAAAGGCCAGGCCCTAGGACACACTCCACCCTCACAGTGTCACTTCCCTCACTAACTCTTCTAGGACCAAAGCCTGGGTCCAGCTGGCCTGCTCACCGTCAAATAGGGTGAAGAAGACCTGCCTCTCATCGCTGATGTCCAGGCGGTAGGTCTCAGGAAAAAAGTCTTCCATTTTTAGCACCCTAGTAGTCCAAGGAGATTTGGAGGATCTGAAGAGTCTGTCTTCTGCCCCAGGTTTGTTGGGAGTGTCCCCTGGGGACCTTCTTGGGTCCAGGTGCCTGTGTGGCATCCTCCACCTCTCTGTAGGCCTTGGCCTGCCGCACCCTTGCCTTCTAGGCACTGTGTGATCAGCCTGGCCCTCATCCTGAGAACTCTCAGTTCAGAGGGGATCCTAGGGACACTGTCCTAGGACAGTGCCGCCATCCAACAGGTGGTCGGTATAGGTCTGAGTGTCCTAGCTGGGCTTGTGCTTTCCTGTGGCTCCCTTTTCTCCCTTCAGTTCATGTCAGAATAGCCCCTCCCAGCTGGGATTAGTGCATCTGCCTCACTGGTCCAAGGTGCTCTTTCCATGCACACAGGAGGCACAAGACTTGGCCTGTGTGGTCCCCTCTTGTGCTTGGAGAATAAATTGGTGGAGAATAGGTGGCTTGGGGGTAGTAGGTAGGTGGGCAGATGGTCTCCTGGGCAGATGGAGGCCTTGGGGGTAGGAAGTAGATGCCTGTATATGCAGATGGGCAGGGGATGGGCTGGCAGGTGGTGGAATGAGTGGGTTCACAGGCAGGTAAAAGGGTGAGTCCTTGGGTGGGTGGGTAAGTAATGAATACGCCGAGTATCTGGAAGGCTGTGTGGTGGGGTGAAGGGGAAGACTGAAAGACCCACGGGAACAGATAGGGTGGATGTGGCAGGTGCTGGAGCAGAGGCAAGCAGGGGCAATGTTTTCAAGGTTGGAGGTCTTTCAAGAGCAGGTAGCAGGCAGAGGCAGGTGTGATGGGCAGGGTTAGGCTCACCTGGCCTGGGTGCTTGGTGGCATCTGGTTCACCTTGCTTAGGGTCCTTTCATGCTCTCGCAGGGCACTAAGCAGCCCAATCTTGGTAGTGAGCAGCTTGTTGTTGGGGAGCTGGAATAACAGCTGCTGGCCTGACGGAAGGAGAAGGGTGGTGCTGGTGGTACTCGGACTTGGTGGGCCACCCCTACCTGCCAGAGTGCACTTTACCTTCCCGGAAGCTGTGGTAGTTGTCCCGGCACTTGGTCTCACACCACTTCAGCCTGTAGTCCTCCCGTTGGCTGTCCTGAATGCGCTGCCAGCCCTTGCTCCTGCAGTAGGCGCTGATGCTGTGGGAAGGGTGGTAGTGACCCACGGTCGAAGGGAGGTGAGGAGGACTGTAGGCAGCCACTAGAGCCGGACCTGTGAGAGCACTCACATGGAGGCTCCATTGCTGCCACCG
This sequence comes from Petromus typicus, assembly GCA_004026965.1. Classification (NCBI taxonomy): domain Eukaryota; kingdom Metazoa; phylum Chordata; class Mammalia; order Rodentia; family Petromuridae; genus Petromus; species Petromus typicus. The sequence goes on along the minus strand of PVIR01005705.1, from coordinate 11,278 downwards.
ATGTAGAAAAAGGGACCCTGCCCATTGTTGGGTGGCAACTTGTCCCTGTCCCGCAGGAACTCTTCCAGGAGGGTGCCTGGGGACCTGGCAGCATCTGCACCATCCAGGAGATCTGTGGACAGGTAGGGGTGGGGAATTTAGAGCTTTGAGATCCTGGTCCCAGGGGGCTTTTCTTGTCCCCTACCAGACCTGGCAGCCCACCTGCATTTGGATCTAGTCGGCTCAGCTGCGCTGTGGTACTGCTGCCCATTCGTCTCTCATGAGTCCAGCCTGGGGACCGTGGGGTGAGATGCTTCAGCCTGAGCCCAGCCCATTTCAGTAGCTCCTGAGTGGTCATCTAGCTCTTCTGAGCCCCACCACAATCAGTACAGACCTGGTCAATGGGCTCTGAGACATCACACCTAAGGGAAACAGCTACCACCCTGCCAGAGCCAGGTGAGCAGGATCCAGGTGGGTGTGGAGAGGGTGCAAGATCCCGCAGACCTACCCTGCCCTCCTTACCCACAGGGCTGAAGCTCCGTGCAGGGTAGGCCTAGGTGTAGTGCCTGGCCAGAGCAGGCCTACAGGCAGTCCCCTGGAGCGAGGGGTCACAATGTTCACGATGACATCACCAGTGACCCAGGGGCCACTGTCAACCAGGAGAGATGAGAGGCTGCCCTGGATGAGGATGAAGTGGTCCAGGTGGGCAGGGCCCACTGACCTGGGAGGAGAATCGTCCTTTCCTGCCCTTCCGCACCGCCTAGCATGGAGTCTCCCAGGGCCTGAGTCCCTCCCCTAAGATTACCTGCCCTGGCTGGGTGCCTGTCCCTGGGGCCCTGGCTGGGCAAGGGCAGGGCTGTCCCAGGTTGCTGTGCATTCACCTGGCACCTGGGTCTGGTACCGCCGGATCCTGGACTGCTTGGTTCTTCTGCAGCAGACATGGGTCTGTGTATGCTGACCCCAGTGGTGGACAAATAGGACGCTACTGCGGGTCAACAGCACGGGGACCCTGCGGCGAGGGCCTCTGCAGGGAAAAGCTGTCCCCGCCCTTCTGTGGGACCTTTGGGCAGCCCAAGGTCCCCGTCCTCGGACAGTGCAGAGGGTTAGGCCCACCCTGCCCCCGGAAGGCTGCTGCTTCTTGTCCTGGACCATGGCTTCTGCTTGAAGCTGGCTCCTATCTTGGCGACGGCTGTGGGGCCTGGTAGCCCAAAGAGTTGAGGCCATCTCCGCATCCTGCCCTGCCAGGTGAGTCCTGCACTGCTGTCACGTCCTGGCCTTGCCCAGCGTTGCCCTGGTGCTGGCTGTAAGGAGGGTGGCCATCAGGCCTACTAGAGAGTCTGGGGGTTGGGAGGCCAGGGAGGCTCCCAGGCCTGTGCTGGGGTCTCTAGTGTATGCTGCAGCCTGGAACCCCCCAGCTGACATCCTGCCAAAACAGGCCCTCCCCCAGGGCCCAGCTCTGCACTGTATCCCGCCTTCCCTGTGTTGCCAATTTTGGAATAGTGCAGCAAGTATGTTTGCATAGCCATTTCCTCAGTACTGGGTGTTGAACCCAGGCCCTGCTCATAGAGCTATATCCCCACCACCTGCCCTTTTATAAAATTTTTACACAGGGATTCACCAAGTTGCTAAGTTGTCCAGGCTGGGATGGACATTTCTGTCCTCTTGCCTCAGTATCTCAGAGTTCTGAGATTACAGATGTGTGCCATCACATCTGGCTTGAATTTCAGATAATTTTTAGCCAGTTTCTGGGCAAGTTGTTCTATTTCAGTGTCAAAAATGATCCAGTTCTGTGTTGGTAGGCAGGCAGGGCTTTCTGGAGGCTTTACAGAATATATGCAAACATCCAACTTGAGCAGGACAGAGATGACAAAGGCTTCCATCTAGGGAGGGAGTGACTAAAGGAGGTTCCCTGAAAGCAGCAGGTTGTTTCCAAAGAGCAAAACTGTACTGTGGCTAGACCAGCTGGGTAGCAAAGCAGTGCTAGCGGGGACAGCAGCCCTATGGCCACCAGCCAGGCAGATTTGGTGCCTGCCCCACCCTGCCCACTGAAGAGACAGGAGAGGAGACAGCAAACCCATAGATGGAAAAAGAGGAAACCAGGGGTTGTGCACAGACAAGAAGCCAGTTGTGGCTGCCACCCGGATGGGGGAACATGCGCCACTGTCCCAGCCAGAGGGGACCCAACAGGGCCTCCCAAGTGTGTGCGTGAGAGTGATGCACAGATGCAAGAAGAGTAAGGGACAGTTATGCAGAAGCCAGCTCAGCTGAGAACATGCTGAGGTCGGGGGGACACTAGACCACTGGATGAGAGCTGGGCTTCTTCAGAATAGGAAAGAGTGTAAACACCAAGCAGTCAGCACAGGCTTGGAACTAGAGTCCAGGAAATGACACAGGGGACATAGTCTGAAGGAAGATTCCAAATCATAAACCTACCAGGGCCAGACATCTCTGTACAGAGCCTTCCTGCCTTTGGGGAAGACGAAGGGCTCATGTAGAGCTCCAGATCTCCCTATCCAGCCAACCAGGCAAAGGCAAGGAAGGATGGCTCTCAGAGGGAGGGGCCAGCAGGGCCACTGATGGTGCCTGAAGTCTCTGTGCCTCCACCTCTTCTCCTGCACCCTGGGTGGGAAGGGTGACAAGAGCCTGGTGGGTGCTATAAAGATGGAATTTCTACCCAGAACCTCAGGATGGTGCTCCAGGCCTATCAAGTGTGTGTTGGACTGAGGCTGGGACAGCCAGGGCATGGGACAGTTGAGGAAGGCAACCTGGAGACCAACATGTAATGCATTCTGAACACGCTGCAGGGCAGGAGTTTTGGGGGAAGGTGCTGGACTGTTTTCAAGTTGTGGGTGCTCACAGGCAGGTGAGTGCCAGTGTCCTTGTCACCCCAGCAAGCGACAGCTTCATTAAACACTATTTAGAAAGTAGGGTAATTAGAAAAGTCAAACAGAAGTATAGAGAAAAACCGCAGCCCTGTCTTTCTCTCTCCTGGCATTACCCTGAATGTTGGCACAGCTAAGAAACATCCCAAAAGATTGTGTGGGTTTGCTGTTCTTTATTAAAGCCTATCTCTAACTTTTTTTTTTTTAAGGTTTTTTGAGACAGGGTCTCACTTTGTGGTTTAGGCTGGCCCTGAGCTCAGCCTCAAACTCACATCACAACATCACAATCCTCCTGCCTCTGCCTCCCGAGTGCTGGGATTACAGGCGTGAGCCACCACGCCCGGCACTGTGGTATGTGGTACTGGTTGCTGCTGGGTGTGGGTCTCCACACCCAGTATTGTTATGTGGTTACCGGGGAATCGAACCCAGGCCCTTGCGCTTGCAAGACAGGCGCCGGAACCACTGAGCTAACTCCCC